>JABUQX010108491.1:2500-16715 GCA_015478945.1 Trachelipus rathkii | reverse complement strand
ATGATTATTGTTCTTTGCCAAGGATCTCCACCATTTTTAAATCAGGTTCTTTTGTGATTATGATTCTTTGTCTTTAATCTCTTAAGTAGTTTTGATTAATGTGAAACTTTGTATACGGTTGACAGTATACTTGGATTATATTTGTTGGTCAGTGTATAAGGAACTGGATTTTATGTTATGCTTTATCCAAAGATGATACTCGAAAAGTTGACGTTAATCAATAGACATTCATAGATCACATAAGCATCCAACTAGGATGGTAGCTGGTTGGAGTGCGTAGTTGGACGGTGGTTTGAATTTTACTGATTTACTGCCTTATAGGGTATGCATGTTTTATAAAGCAGGTTACAATTTTAGTAATTAAAAATCATGACCTAATCAATAGATCAATAGACAGGAGACAGACAGCGAGGGAGACGGGATGTGGGCTAGAAGTTGGCGCTTTTTTGATTTACTGTTTACTTGCTTTAGGGTATGTAAACGTTACGAATCTTTACGTAAAAAAACTATGACGCCTTATCAATAGCATCAATTAGATCAAATAGATCACAACTGGGACTGGGGAATAGTGAGGGTGGATGGTAGTGGATGGGGTTTGAGTTTAGATTTACTGCTTGTACGGTACTGTACACCCCACGTTACAATTTTAGTAAAAATTTTGATCATTAAAATAATCAATAGATCACAGATGGCAGGAGGGAGGTTGGGATAGTGGTTGATTTAGTGATTTACGCTTTAGGGATGTAAAACGTTACATTTTAGTAAAAATTTGACCTTTATATAGTCAATAGACACATGCGCTGGTCAGGAGGGCGGTTGATAGGGGTAGATTTAGTATTTACTGAGGCTTATTAGGTATTATAAAAACGTAAATTTGAAATGTTATAAACAAAAAAAGAAATAAAAAATTTATTAATATTTATTTATTCTATTAATTGATTTAATTTTTTTCCTTGATGGTTCTGAAATAACCATTATTTTTCGAAATTCTACAGCAAAAAACATTTAAAGGCACCAGCATCTGTTTCAATTCACAAAATTTAACTACTTCGGCACCACACGGCTCCGAGCCCGGTGCCATGTGCCTCTCCTCGACTCCTCCTACTCCCTTCCACATTCTTTCCTTTCACTTCATCCTTCTCCTCTTTCCTTTCTTCTTTCCTTCTTCTTTTCTTCTCCCTCTGATTTTTGATTCCATAAATAAATTATAATTCTCTTCTGTTTTATTTTTCAAACTGAGACGCACCCGTCCGGTGAGGGCCCTGGACTCCAAAACCCAACAACCGAATTCGCTTCCAACTCCGTCTGCCGACTCCGACTCTCCACCATAATTCCAAGTCATCTTCTACGGCCCATTTCAATTTTTAGGGGGCAGCGTCCCCCTATAACGGGGGACGCAGGGGGGTCATTGTAATCTCGATCTTACGATGAGCGACTTACATCACCAATAAACCATCCTCCAATTTTTACCCAAACGATACCTCTACCCATGTCAGTAATATATCGACTCTGAAAACGCGGATGTTGAAGAAGCAAACCATCGGGGAAAGCAACGACGGAGTTGCCCCGTTAAAAAAAAAAACATCCCTCACAACATTACACTAACTACCACAAATTAAAGGTCTTTCCAATAGTTTTGATCGTAAATAATAATAATAACATTGGTTATGTGTATCTGCGCACGGCGCGCGCTGCGAGCGCGCCTCTTCTCTGCGCCATTCGAACACGTGGCTTCGATATTAGCGTGTAGCCTACTCAATCTCGGAGTTTGGGGACAAGCCAAAGGGCATTAACGGTGGGCGCCCGCAGCCGCGTTAGCGGCTACGCCTTCTCGGAGTTACCCCCGTTATTACATCCCACCGTTGAAATTTAACCTGTTTCGTCCTATAAACCCTAATAGTTAATCATTCAAGTAGACCTCAGATACTAAAAATTCTCTATTCTTCATAAACGAAAGGGTGGGCAATCGACGGTCTGTTAGCATCACTACTATAATATATTATATATATATTATATTATATATATATCATATATTATATATATATTATATATTAAAATATTATTAATTATTTATCGTTTTTTTTTTTATATAATTACTATAAATATTTTATATATAATATATAATATTATAAATGATTAACTATATATATATTATTATATAATATAATATTATATTTCGATATAACAAAGCACATGCTCTCCTGCATTTATGAAGTCGCATTCCATTTTCTTTAGAGTTGAAGACCCTCTTATCACCCCTTAATGAAAAATAGATCCCTATTTTTAGAACTTAATTAGAAATATGCATCCCATTTTTTTTTTTTTTTTTTTTTTTTTTTTTTACATTATACTTCAAATCAAAGGATCCATCTAAACTTCCACTTTTTCTTTCATCTATTTCTCTAAACACTTTCCTTGATTTTCACATTTTCAAACACAGTGTATAAGTTCTGATCCCTTTCCATATATATATATCATTACTATCATTACTTTATAGATTTCAATATTACATAAACTTTATATAATATTATATATATATAATATATATATATTATATATATATCTATATATAATATATATAATATAATATATATATATATATAATTATACTATGTAGTATAGTATATATAATATTATATTATATATATATATACTTTATATATATATATATATATATTATTTATATATATATATTATATATATAATATTACATATATATATATATATCTTTATATATCATAATATATTATATATTATAATATAATATATATATATATATATATATATATATATATATATAATTATATATATATATTATATATATATATTAAGAAATAATTATTTATATGAGATATTGGAGATATCCATATTTTACAGTTTCTTTAAGCTTATAATTGGTATTTAAGGGTACGTTATTATTTCTTCTTTCCAAATTCAGATATTTTAGAAGAACTTTAAATAATATTAACCAGGGTTGGTTATATTTTTTTGTTTTTTGAGGAAAAATCATTTTTTTGTTTTTTGATTTTTTGATTTATTTTCACTTTTTTCTGAGACTTCGTGGCAGTCGCGTCACGCGAAATATATGCATTCCTGTAGATAAGAAATTTTCTTATGTTTCATTCTAGTATTATTTAATGCTTTATGAATTTTTATTCTTCCTATATAATCAAAACCTGCGAACAATCAGGAAGGCATTTTTCTTCAGAATTCGTTCCGTGGCGTACCCAAACTGTACCCCCACCCGCACCTAACCCCTCAGTCACGCGAAAGTATAAATTGTAAACAACCTTTTTTTTTTTTTATAATTTAGTATTATATTTGAAGTGATTTATTCAATCTATGTAAATCAAAATCTTAATAGGGCTATATCTATGTACAATGAAACAAGCAAGCACTTAAGTGTTACGGACTTGTTAACGGAATTATTGTAATATTAGATAAATGCTACATCAGCAAATAAAGGAGAGAAACCTGTTTTTTTTTGAAAATTGATCGTTTGATTGCCAATAATGTTGTCTGTGTACCAGAGTAGCCCTGCTAATATAGTATTATTTTTAATTTTATTTTCAGTAGTTATTAACACTTTATAGTTATATATACTATATAGGATTATATATATATATATATATCAATATTATACTTATATTAATTATATATAATCATATATAAAGATATAAATATATATATATCAATATAATATATATATTATATATATTATAATATATTTTATATATATATATATTATAAATATATTTAATAAATATATATATCTAGATTATACTATTATATATATATTTAAATGTATTTACTTTTGTAAAATATATATATATATATTATATCAGTATTATATATATTATACGTATATACTATATATATACTTATACGATATAAGCAAAAATCCATTGAACTCATACATGTCCAATCTGACTTTTTTTTTTTGTTGCGGAGCAAACAAACAAATGATAATTTCCGACATGTATCAATTTTATTTGTAACGTTACTATCATATCTAAATATTTTTATTATGAATGATGCATCTATTAAGTTTTAGTAAAGACAATTTAATTATCATATTATTATTTTACATCCTCTACCCCCATTTGGTTAGTTAATTTTTTATAAAAAATTTTTGTTCCGAAAGTAAACGAAGGTATCAAAAGAGCACATAATTAACTTTGCGGAAACATTATATAAATAATATATAACTTATTTTATAAAATTATAATTTAAATTACATAATTAAAATTACATTTTATTATAATGTAATAACTATCCTGTCTCAATCCCTTGAATATATTTATTAACATCATTGATGATTAGTATTAATATTATTATTTTTTTATATTAATCTAGTATTATTGTATTATTATTATTTCATAAAAAAGTTCATTAAGTAAAAATATTATATATCTATTCAAAGCACACTTTGATTTATATTATTATCTGATTGAAATCTTCAGGTTTCTATATCTTCTCATCTAAATACTGATATCCTCTCTTTAGGGGATAGTTTATTTTATTAATGATTTATTATATAAATTTGGTGAGGAATTAATTGTTATTAATGTTTGTGATTATTGTATAATTAATTATATATATTATTCTTTTATTTAATTTATTTCCATTATTAATTATTATTATTATTATTATTATTATTATATTGATTATAGTGTCTTTAATTTCTATATTACTAATTCATTTATTTTATTATGTATCTATTTATTTATGTGTTTTAAATTTATTATATTATTTTGCATATGTTCCAATTTTCTATTTTTTTTTGTTGCATATATAATATACTGAAGCCTATTAAAAATTTTATAGAATTTCTCCAAACTTCTCGCAGTCACTCCATATGTGGAAATCGCAATACCCATATATATATATATATATATATCCTGTAACACAAATAAAATAACATAATAACAAGAATATTTCAATATTTCACACATCATAATATTAAATTCTTTACAAAAACCATACTTAGAAGAAGATTATATATATATTATATTACATATATATATGACGTATATATTAAATAATATATAATAACTCGATATATATATTATTAGTAGTAGCATAACGGCATTGTGATATTATATTGATATATGTATACTACTTAGGTATAATATATATATTATATATATATATATATATTAATATATAGTATATATAGTATATAATATATATATATTATATTATATTATATATTATTATATAAATATAATATTCATATATATAATATATTTATATATACTTTATATATATATATATATTTTAATATATAATATTATAATTACTATATATTATATTAATATATTATATATATAAAATATATATATATATATATATTATTAATATATTATATATATATATATATATAATATTATAATTATTAATTATAATATTAATCTGGTATAAATATTTTATATATATTATATTAATATATTATATATATATATATATATATTAATATATATTTTATATATTAATTTAATAATATATATATTATATATACTAATATATGAATAAAATTTTAAAATATATTATATGATATATATTATATATATAATATATATATAATATTATCATATATCTATATACTATATATATATTATATGTAATATATATATTAAATATATCATATACTATATACTATTATATCAATAATATATATATTATCATATATTTAATTTACACTAATTTATATATCATATTATATTATATATATATATATATTATAATATATATATATATCTATAGTTAATTACTATATTAATATATTAATAATATCATTATATAGATATATTTTATGTTTATATGTTTATTATACTCCTTAATGGAGATGTTGTTGTGTAGATAGTGTGTCAGCTTTATTTATTTCTCTCAACGCTTAATTATTTTAATTTTATGTGCGTGTAAGAATTAACTATTAAATTACTTCCAAAGTGAGCTCTTTTTGAATTGTGTTGGAATTGTCGATGAATATGTAATTTTAATATGCATATAACCTTATACATTATGCACTAAATTGTATTAAATTCTAAGTAATAATTTTATAATTTCCAATTTTAGTATTTAGTATTAATTTTTCGTAAGCAGTAATAATTTATATATCTTTTCTATTTTTTAAAGATCGATATCCGTACAATAGATATTTCAATTCGGTAATTAGCTCAAATTATTTCGAGATGTAAGATTTTGTGTTAGGATTGATTTTTATACAATTTCTTATAATAAATTATTTTAAGTGTTTTTTCATTTAATTTAGAAGATAAATATATAAATATATGGTTTTTTAAAGCCTTTGCCAGAGGTTATGTAGCTAAAAATTGTAGAAGAAACTGCAAAATTTATTATATTTAGCTGTTCTTCTTCTTCTTTACTTCTTCTTCTACTTCTATTCTTTCTTTTTATCTTCTTCTTTCTTCTCTTCTTCTTCTTCTTCTTCTTATCTCTTCTTCTTCTCTTTTTCTTCTTTCTTCTACTTCTTCTCTTCGTTCTTCTTCTTCTGTCTATTTCCATTTTCTTCCTAGTTTTTTCTATTTATCTTTCTTACTCCATCTCCTGCGTCATTTCTTTTCTATTTTCTTCTTCTTCTTCTTCTTTCTATCTTCTTACTCTTTATACTTCTCTTCTTTTTTCTTCTTTTTCTATCTTCTGTCTTACTTCTCTTCTTTCTTCTTCTTCATCTATCTGCTTCTTTCTTCTTCTTTCTTCTTCTTCCATCCCCTGTAATTCTTTCTTTTTAATTCCTCTTTTCCTAATTCTCAATTTTTCTTCATTCTTATTCTTTTTCTGTTTTCATTATCATCTTTTTCATTTTGATTTGCTATTCTTTGATTTCTTGTTTTATTTCCTCTTCTTCCCTAGTTTAACTATGAAGTATATAATATCTTCCATTTACTCCCAATCCTATCCAGAAGAAGTTTTCAGATGTGTAGATTGTCTAAGTTTTTACAGTAAATCATAAATATATATATCATTTGAATAATTTATTCTCACATGTACTGCGAAACATGCCAATACTCTCTACAAATAAAAGAACCACGAAATATTTGTTCCCTCAAAAAATAAAGGACTCAAAGGAATCTCACTAATAAACGTATAAGTTATTTCCCAACTTGCTCGCTACTCTATTTTAAAGCACGGTTTCAAGTTGCTAATGATAATGCGTTTTGTAGTGATTATGATGGGGTTAAATAAATTATATAGCTTACTCATTTTATATGTTATATTATTGATGATTATTAATCCCTATAATCTATACTCAGAATTTGGTATTTTTACTTTACTATCTATCTATATACTATCATATCTTATATCATTAATCTAATATTAATATATTTTATATATCTATTAATCTCATACTATTATATCCTATCTAGGTCTCTTATTCATATATATCAATCTTCATATAATGGTCATCCCATTACGGGATGAATAGCTTTTGCTACATTGTTATTATTTCAATCATCAGTTTTTTCTACTTTAATTTTATTCATTTACTATTATATATGGTCATATATATATATTTAATTCAGTAGGTTAAGAAAAGCTTCTCAGAAAGACCTTAATAGTTATTATGATGTTATCTCTTATATATTCTACCATATTACTCTAATCGTATCTACTATTTATATATATATATTTAGTTCTTTTCTTAACTTTCCGACTTTTTATAAAATTTAAGGAGCAAAATGAAAGCAAAATCATAGAAATTAAAGAGATACGAATAGAATAGATAGATATTTCATATGAGATTATGACTCAAATTAGTATTGGTAGTTTATGAAATATGTAAAGTATTATTATAAGTATTTTAAGTATTAAAAGTGATATGAATGCTGAGTATGAGCATTCACAAACACTTACCAACACTCTTATAAGAAGCATATGATATTTGTGTGTTGTGTATATAGATACAGTTGTTTCGTATTGTAATGTGTTTTTTTTTTGGAGCTGCTGTCATGTGGTAATCGAATATGTCATAGAAAAATAATATTGCCTTCTTGTTTTAGAATTGGTTTTTGTTTCGTTCCAGATTAATTCAAAATTCATTTCAATTCGTGAAAGTGTATTATCAAGTTAGATACGTTAATTCATTCGGTGTAAATATTGTGACGGAGCTTTTAAAACATATTGGAAAAATAGTAGTGTGTAGTTTGTCGACCTTTTCTTCTAATAAACACACACGTAACACTCTAAAAATTATACATATCCAATACATTACATATCATACACGATTGCACCTATATTAAATGTAAACCGTAATAGCATAATCTCTCATGATTATTAATATAAGCTATTCTCAATCAAGTAGATCTAATGTAATTAAAACTAAATTTTACCTTTTAAGTGTTATTCACTGCTATTACTACTATAGTACTATTATTGCCACTATTGCTACTACGGATTTTAATTATCTTCTATTATATCTTAATTTATATATTACGTATATCTATTCTTTATTCTTATGAAATATTTCCCATTAGTAAATCTATTCTTATTTATCATTTTGCATTCATAATAGCTATAAAATCTATTATGCAATTAATTTTTAAATCTTATTATACTAATATAAATATCTTATAAATTTAAATATAGTATATATATATAATATATCTAATGTTTAATAATTTTTTCTCTAATTCCTACTTAATATAAATTTGTTAATAAATAGTCTCATTATACTATATTAATATATATATATACTATATATTTATATATACTATATTTGTGGCTATGATATAAGTATTTTTTATATAGTAGGCTTATATATTAAATTATTATTTATTAAATATTTATTGTGTGCTACATTTTTAATTTCTTTCATAAATATTTTCAAAGAATGAATATATAAATAATATATATATACTATATATATATATAGTTATATATACTATATATAATACTATATATTATATATCATAATATTATATATATATATACATATATATATTTATATATATTATATAATACTATATAAATATATGATATAATATATATATATATTATGAATATATATATTACATATAACTATATTATATATATATAGTATATATTATTATATATATATATATATATATATAAATATATATATATATTATATATAAACTATTATATATATATTATTATTCAGTATTCTGATGTAGTATTAACAACTTACATGTAAATCATATAACATATTATATATATATTTCTATATATTTCTATATAGTTATTAGAACTTTTTATTTATATTTTTATTTATAATAAATATAATTAATATTATAGTATTTAAACCTGGTGAAACCTATTAATAACTTCAATATTAATAATATTATAACTTTGAGCATCTTATTTCCTAAGTTATCATCGGATGTATATATATATGTATTACCCTAGATTTGCAAAGTATATATATGAATATGAGGAAAAGTACCATCATGTGACTGATAATAACTGCTCCCCCAGAAATTTCCTATCTACGCTCATAATTCGTCTACTATATTTGACACTCTGGTGTGATACGAATTAAGCCGCACAATTTTCTTATTAATATACTCGGAAGATTTTTCTCAGTTTCTTCATCTTCCCTTTCGATTTTCACTGCTAAACTATTTGGCGTCGCCCACTCGCGTGCATTATGGACTTTCCCATCCCTCTTAGAAGATGTTCAATAGTTCTATGAGCTATCACCTCCCTTTGAATAAACTCTAGTGTGTTAAGGCTTTTCTGTAATTTCTTATTTTTCTTCATACCACAAACACTATTGTAAGAGCGTAGAATACACTTCTTTATTTTAATATAAAAATAATCTCCACACTCTTAATTCTTTAATTTATAGTTTATTCATTTAATTATTATTTATGTATATATGATTTTATTATTATTGATTACTTGTATTTATTTTATTTCTTGTTATTTTATTATTATTAGGTATCATATTTTATTATATTATTATGTATTATTATTATTATTATTGAGTTATTATTATTATTGGGAATATAGGGTGTTTTATTGATTAATTAATTATTATATTATAATTTGATTTTATTGATTATTATTGATTATCATTAATTTTTTATTTATTATTGATTAATTGTAATATTTATTAATTATATGACATGTGAGCGTTCTTAAACGTTAAGCAAAGGTGTAGTTTAGTCAGTAGTCGAGTAGTTAAGGTTACTAGTTTAAGCGTTAGATGGTTAGACAATGTAGTTAGTATATATTAGTTTAAAGTAGTTGTAACGTTAAGTAGGATAGAAAGTAGTTAGTTAGTGGGGCAAGTATTGTCAGAGTAGTAGATCTTATTAATTTAAGTAGTAGTTAGTATAGTTAAATATAAGTAATTGTGTTTAAGGAAACGAAAGGTGGGAATTAGAAATTTTTTTCCTATTACTAAATCTTTATCATGAAATCCTAGATATTTAATTTTAAAGTATTATACTACTTTTATTTATTAAAATGTGTACTTACAACATCCTAAGGAGAGCAACGATTTTCGTTAACACTATTCTTCCTTATTATATTTTTAGAGTGTTCTTTACTTATATATATTATTTTATTACTCAAAATTATTTAGCATTAAAATTTCCATGTCTGAACTAGATTTATGAATGGATGCAAAAAAAGTGGTGTGATCTACACTATTTTCACAACCAGCTGTCAAGCATGCGTGAAGAAATGGTTATAAATGCATAGATGTAGAATAGGGAAAGTAGTCTAGAAACCTACTTTATAAATTGTAAAACTTTCTTTTCACGTCAAATATAATATCTTAAAAATAAATATATATAGTTAATACACTTTTTGTAAATATTTTATTAATTTACTATTATTCATATTATTATTATTATTATTATTATTATTACTTATTATTATTATTATTATATTTATTATATATTATATATTATTATTATATTATTATTATGATTATTATTCATTATATTAATTATTATTTTATTATTATTATTTATCTATTATTTATTATTATTATATTATTAATTATTATTATTATTATTGATTATTTATTATTATTATTATTTAGTTATTTTATATTATCTTATTAGTTATTATTATTATTATTATTATTATTATTTATTATTATTCATTATTATTATTTTTATTATTATTTATTTATGTTAATTCCTAAAATTATTATTATTATTCATTTTACTATTATTCTCTATATTTTCAAAATTATTATTATATATCTATTTTATTTTTATTTATTATTATTTATTCTATATTATCTATTCATGAATTATTATTAACTTATTATTATTATTATTATTATTATTATTATTATTATCTATTCATGCCTTATTATTTACCTATAACTTATTTTTTAAATTATTTTCTTTATTTTTAGTCATTATAATATTTAACTTTCCATCTTTATACTATTATTAATTTTTTCATTATTTCCTTCCAGTTTATTAAGAGTAATAATTTATGATATATTTTTTATTCCTACAAGTAAATAACTATTATTATTATTTTTTATTATTAATCCCTTACATTATTATTATTATTATTATTTAATTATTATATAGTAATTTATTATATTCATTCATATATGTTTCTTTAGTTATTTATGATTAATGTGTATTTTTATTTAAAATTTAAAATATATACATAAAAATAATTATATTTACTTATTTTAAGTGTGTCTAGCCTTTTTATTATTCAATAATAAAGTAATTTTATGTGGTTGATGGTTAACTTCAGACTCCATCTCACTTTGGACTACTCTTACTCTTAATTGATGTTTTATCTATCTCATTATTATCTTTATTATTATTAATAGTGATTATTATGTATTATTATTACTTTACAAGACATCTATTTAGTTTAAATTGTGTTAACTTTTTCATTATTATTAATAGTATAAGTATAATAATCATTACATTACTATTCGATCTTAAAGTGTTATTATTATTAGTTAGCTCATGTGAAATTATAAATTCACTTGATTAGTTTATTATGTAATGAGTTGGTTATAACATCAATTTAAATTTAAATGAGATTAGATTATTATTGGGTATTATTATTTACTAATCTGATTTATTTTTCGGTTTGAATTTTATTCAGATCTCCACTTAATGTCTTCTCGACTCTTTATTATCAGTTCAATTTTATCTCTTTTCTCTCTCCTCATTTTATATATACGTCCTTTTAATTAATATATATTTAATTACTTACTTACTCAGTTATTATTATTATTATTAATTATTATTCCTCTGGTCCATCATTAATATCATTATTATATAGTCCATATATGTTATTTCAGTACTCATGTATAATAGATATTTATTACTTATTATATATTATTATTATTATTATATTATTTTCATTATATATATTCATATTTTCTTTTATTTATTGTTCTAGTGTATTACTGTTTTTGTATTCTCGAATTATTTATTATTATTTTGTATTCATTAGTTAATTAAAATATAAATTATTATTAAATTATATAATACAATTCTTTTATCACTTATTATTATTCGAAATTATTATGATATGTGTATTAATTAGTTTATTATTATTATGATTTATTTATATTATTTATCGTGAATTATATGCATCATATTAAGCTAAGCCTAAAAGTTTTATGAAATCGTTAAAGAAAATTGATACGTGTAATATATATCTTATAATAATATTTATATTAGCCTCTCAAGTATTTTGAATTATATTTAATTTTGTTTATATTTCTGTTTCTATTATTTCTTTATTCTACTTTCATTTATTTTATTATGTGTATTATTTTATTTATATATATTATATTATTATTATTTATTCTGTGATATCTCTCATCTTACTTTCTTCCGTTAATTCTATTTTTATTAATTATTTTATTTTACTTATTTATTAATATCATATTGATATTAATATACTATTTTGTATGTATTTTTATTTGAGGGCAGTTTTCATTACTTTTATTTTATATTAGTAATTTTTATTATATCATTAAATTTATAACTTGAGGAGTATATATATATTACTATTAATGTTGGTTATGTACTTAGTAAGGTTTAATTACTATATATATATATTATAATAATTAGTATATAATATATTATATATACTATATATATATTATATATATTATATATAATATATTCAATTATATTATATCATATATATATACCATTTTAATATACTGATATATATATAATATTAATATTATATATATAGATATATTACCTTAATAATTATATATTAATGTGTTGAATTTTAAAGAGCTATTTCAAATATATTATATTAAAATAGCAAAAAATATTGGATTATATAATATTTATATATATATATTATATATTATTATATATTAGTACTGTATATATATCATATAATATATATTATATATATATAAAATATATATAATAAAAAATAAAATATAATATATAAATTAAATAATAATTAAATTAAATATAAATACTATTTAATATATTAATTATTTATTACTATATATATAAATATTTATTATATTATCTATATATTATATATAGATTACTATTAATATATATTATACTATATTATTTAATATATTATATATAATATTAAGTATAATATTATATATTATATATATATATATATAGAATATTTAATTAATATATATATAAATATATATTATATAATATATTATATATATTTACATTATATTTAATTATAATATATATATATAACATATATATTATATATTAATATATTATATATACTTATAGAATATTAATATTAATATATATTATATAGATATAATTATAATATATTATATATTATATATATGATCAAAAATATATAATTATAATATATTATCATATTAACTATTTATATAATATATCATATGATATATATATATTATATATATATATATATTAATATATATGTTGTTTATATATATATATATATATATATATAGAAATATAGTTAATATTCATATTATATACTACACATATACTGTTAATATCATATATACTTATATATATATAATATATATATATTAATGAATTAATATTAAAGATATATATATGTAATAATATATATATAATATATTATGATATAATTAATACTTAAACTATATATATGGTGTATTAGTGTTAGTATGATAGTTGCTTGGTGTAGCTGATTATTATTGTCGTGTGTTATAATTTTAATTTATTAGTACCCTACGTAATTTTCCTATTACTATACTAAAATTTGTTATAAATTTCAATGTTAA
>JABUQX010108490.1:12500-15000 GCA_015478945.1 Trachelipus rathkii | reverse complement strand
ATTTTGTTATGAGACAGATTAATTTTCTCCTTCATTTCTTCTTCCTTAAATTATTATTAATATTATTATTCTTATATATTAATATTATTATTTTATTATTTTTATTATTATTATATTATTATTATATATTATTATATATTATTATTATTATATATATTTATTATTATTATTATTATTATTATTATTATAATTATTATTATTATTAATATTTATTATTATTATTATATTATTATTATTATTATATTATTATTATTATTATTATTATTATTATTATTATTATTATTATTATTATTATTATTATTATTATTATTATTATTATTATTATTATTATTATTATTATTATTATTATATTATTTTATATTATTATATTATTGATTAATATTATATAATTATTATTATTATGATTATGATTATATAATTAATATAATTATTATTATTATTATTATTATTATTATTATTATTATTATTTATTATTATATTTATTATAATTATTATTATTATTATTATTAATTATTATTATTATTATTATTATTATTATTATAGTGAAAGAATAAATTATATATATTATTATTATATTATTATTATTATTATTATTATTATATTTATTTATTTTTTTTTCTTATTATTATGATTATATTATTTATTATATATTATTTTATTATTATTATTATTATTATATTATGCGGTAAATGTGAGTCGGTTACCTTCCATCTGTGTTAGATGAGGAGTGAGTTAACAATGCCTCTAAGTTTGCGAAGGTTAGGAAGAGAAGTGAGCCCATTCGAAGTGATAGTCTTGCTATGCTTAAGTTTAAAAGATCAATCCATAATGCAATTCTTAACATGGAAGCGTGTGTTGTGTAACACTGCATAATACGACCGAAATAAGAATTAATTAAAAGAAAAACAAACTCTAGACCCATAGTGTATTTCATCTGCTTTCTTTTTTTTTTTTACAGTTGTCACCGCCACTTCACGGGCCAGAACCCTATTCAAGGAAGGTGTTTCATGCCTCAAAGCTCACAACTAAACCGCAAATTACCGCAAGCATGAGCACTCAGACGCAGTTTGAAGTGAAGGAGAATTAAATTCTGCAGGACAACAGAAGATGGAAGAGAATTCCACAGAACAGAAGTGGCAGGAAAGAAGGAAGCACCGCAGCGAGAACTAACCTGGATTACCAATAATCCACACAAAACTCATGCTCAGATATAGCACCCCATGTGCTACGAGGCCGTCGTAAAGGTGGTGGTACGCGAGTGACAAGTTCCCTCGAGCACCTGCCGCTGCGGTGCCTATAGAAGATAGAGATAAAGTACCAACAACGCGCCGCAAAGATAGAGGTCAAGTGAACTGGAAAGTACAGAACAGTTTATCTTTTTGCCTTGACTTGACCCTAGTTCCAAAAGCCGGGTGAAACCAGAGCCCCCCAGATATAAGAGCATACTCCAAACAAGGGCGGATGAGGCCCTAGTGTAATAGTGGAGTAACGAGAGAAGAAAAAAGTCTCGCATCTAACAGAACGCCCATTTCTTGAGGCCGCCCCTAGCAACCTTGCTGATGTGAGGTTTCCAAGACATTTTGTTTATGTTTAGGCCAAGGATTTATATTGTCAACAGGAGAGACGAGAGAACCTTCCCGTTTCATATATTAAAACAGCCTCATTAATCTCTCATTACAACATAACTATCTTCATTTTTTAAGGGTTGCAAATTTACAACAAAACTTTCGGCTGATGTATGATCCCCACTGTTCCCTACTCAGTAACATATATAATGGACTAACAGAATTATTCATATTGATACCCACCTTTTATTAAACAATAGTTTATGGATAGATATTAGGATGGACATTTTGTCCCCTCCCTCACACACCAAAACCACCTAATGAGTCCATAAAACTATATTAACTCTATTCATCCTTCAGTTCAGTATACATAGAAATGCCTGTCCAACAACTCTAAAATCCTTCCTCTCCCTGAATCACAATTTAAATAACAAAATTACTTGCATTTATATATATAGAAAACCAAACATTCGCACCAAACATATATTGCTATCTATTCATTCCCAAACACAAAATTAGCTGTTCTGTCATCTCTATTTCTCCTTGCCTTTCGTATATGCTCTCCCCCTCTTCTAGCACAAGAAACTAAATACATCCACAACACTTTCCAAATCATTTACTATCCTGAGTTTTTCATCACAAAAGCATTTAACAAAGCAAAAAGAGGGGTATATAGGCACCTTTTCCCCGACAAAATAGCAACACCTCCTTTTCACCAATTCCTCAATTACCATTAAATTCGTTAAAACAAATATACTAAAAATATATACCCTATCAGCAAATAACATCACCTTAAAAACATTCTCAAACCCCAAAACGAAAAAGGAAAATCTCCCCCAAAGCTGTATATATATCACATCCCCTGCAATACTTGCAATAAAACATAAATAGGTGAAACCATAGATTTGCAAAGAAGAAAAAATCAACATACAGAT
>JABUQX010108489.1:70000-82500 GCA_015478945.1 Trachelipus rathkii | reverse complement strand
CAAAGTTTGGCGACCTTGCTCAGGATAAGGTTCGAACAAGGAAAAGGATCTTCGCAGTCGTAATGTTCGCAAGCGCTATAAGCAAAAAATTTGACAGAGAGGCTACTCGTAAGACGACAGCGTTAAATTTGTCATCAACATTTAACTATAATCTTTGTTTATACAGTCAAAAAAAGAAAAAAAAAGGTTATCAATTTTATCGATACAACATACATTGTGCCTCGCCAGTGCCTCACGCCAAAATGCGACGGAGCCGTCCAGGACCAAGATAACGAACGAAAGTCAAAGTATTCATGGTAAAAAGAAAAGAAAAATATTTATGTCTTTGAGAAACTCAATAAGGAATATATTTTTAATATTTACATTTATATATATATTATATATATCTATATTATTAATTATATATATTTATATAAATATATATATATTATCTTTATATATATATATATATATATATTTATTTTACCTATATGGTTGTTATATATGAATCAAGTAAAGAATTTTCCCTGAATGTATTATGACAAAACCTTGATGTATTTCATATTCTAATTCTGTATTTTCTATTTTCAGAGAGAAGGTATTTTACAATAAAATCTGGAGAATGCGCAATACTTATAAAAGGCAATAATAATGTTGCACACAACTTTGTTTACAGCTGTTACATAATATCGGCCAAAAATTGCCGAGTGTATATTTTTGTATGAAGGTTTAATGTGCACATTGGATCAATATTTTTAGTCTTAGGAAACCAAATCACTTTTTGGTCTTATTTGGTTTTCGTGATAAAAATACGCAATGAACAAACGTTACGTCACGCGTTATTTTTAAATTTTAAGTGCCTATATGTTGCGATGAATGAGACGAAAGGTGAGAGAGGTGCAGGGATTAGTTCTTATAAATGTATAGTAAGATAGATTGATAGATACCATGACGTATGTGGGTTTGTCGCGTCTCAAAAACTTTCGTTATTTTTATATTTATAATATATAATATATATATATATATAATAATATATACTTAGATAATATATTATATATATATATATATATATTATTCTCATATAATATCAATAATATATGTGTATTATCGCAACAAGTAGTTTGTGTAAACAGAAGGAATAAGAGGCACGAATTCGAAGGTCTAATTTCCACACAATAAATTCCTTATCATACCCTATCCCATCGAAAGGGAAATGCAACCAGCCCAGTTCACTCATTGGGTCAGTTCATGAAACCACACGGACGCTTATGCATCGTAGACGCACATACGGCACGCCTTTGCAGTGCATAAGCATTTGAAGAGTTTTTTTTATTCCTTTTGTTTTTACATAAAAGGGGGGATTGCTAAAGCAAGCATTGTTTCTCCATTTGTTTTAAGAAGAGATTATTCTTTTGGATTATATATTATATATATATATTATATTATATATATATATTATTATATATATTTATTTATTAATATATTATATTATATATTATAGGATATAATTATAGCGATCTTCTGTAAATATCATGTGCAGTAAATCCATATTACGTAAATATCAATATACGGTCACCGTGTTTCACAGCGTTTAACCCAATTTAGAGATGTGCATTTTTAAATTTATTACAAAGCTTTAGAAGCATATTCAAAAAGATCGGACCCATAGCCTCTTTGTTAAGGGTAGTTCGTTTTCTTAAAGGTAATAGAGTTATATTCTATACGTATATCTAATATATATATATGTACTATACTATATATATATATATCTATATATATATAGTTATATATATTTTATATATTATATATTTATATTATATATCGATATATATTATATATAATGTGTGTGTAACTGTATGTAAATGTGGTGTGGGTTTACAATATGTTGTGATTTGTGATCGACACACTCGTGTGTGAAAGCTCATTGCGTATAGAGCCAATGCGTTTAAGGAAAAGCTATGTTCCAGCCTTCGCTCAAGATAAAGTTTATTATAACGGAGAATAATTGTTTGATTTGTTGTTTTTTTTTTATTTTAATGGTTAGTTTTCAGGATAAAGACAGGATACAAGGTAATGATTGTCGCTCCTTAGTTAAGATTCTTTTGCGAACTAAGGATTAAAGAAGTTCTTTAAAGGAATGATTCGTTACAGTAGTTTATGACTTTGATTAGATTGTAATCAGCTGCAACTACCGTTATTATATAAATATATTCATGTTATTCTGATGGAACTTCTTCAAGTGCAATTGAGTTTCAATTAATGATTTTTTTACAATTCATTTGTTGTGTAAGTGGAAATTTTATTAGTCATTTAGCTAATTTTTTCCGGTATTAGTGAAATATTGAGCTCAATCAGCTTTTTTTCACTCATTAGTGGAATATATTAGCCTTTAGCTATATTTCCGAGTCACATACGAAATTCTTTGTTTATTCAGTAAAGTTATATTAAAATAATCTTTGCCTATTTATAAAATTGCCCATTTTAAAGGTAGTTATTGGATTTTCCGCGCCATTCAGTTTCATTTATTGATTCATGTTCAATTCGTGAACTTTTTCATTCTTTCTTTATCACTATTAACCTTTTTCGTACATATTTTTGCGATTACCCCGCAAGCATAGCGTTTTCTTTTCGAACAGGTCGTATTGGTTAAGCAATCAATCCGGGGATTTAGCTGAGGAACAAATATGGGATGAGACGAAGAAGAGAAACGGATCAGTTGAAATGAAAAGAAGAGCGCACGCACGGAGCAGTGCTTCCATGGGGACGTTACCTCCAAGTGGGCTTACGTGAAAAGGTTAAGAGGAAGAAGAACAGTGCGTAGGAGACAGTACCTTCCCCAAGTTGCTTTACAGAGTTGTGTGTCCCAATTATCAATCCATTTTTATATTAACGAGTCCGTTATTAGTGAGCAAAGGAATTTCCCCAGTAGTAGCCAGCGATGAAGAACCTATTACGTCGCGCTATTGATGAATTTTGACGTTTTGAGCGTACAAAGACACAGATCTATTCTTCTTTTATATACAGGCAGGGACTTTGATAGAGAGTATTTAAAAAGGGTAAGGGATGCTCAGCCCCGATTTCGCTTTTACCACGTCCCACAATTACTTAGTGACCGCGAAATTTTTAGATCCGTTAGATAAATTTGGGAATCAGGGGGTGCAGAGCGGCAGTTTACAATAATAGGACCCGTGCGTTAGCGCTGGACATTTTGTTTATTAGAAAATAGTCTAGATTGCATGAGCCTTGGCAAGTGCACCCCAGGAGATGAAGATTGAAGTAAGAAAGGATAAAGTTTCCCTTATTTGTTACAACAGTAGAGAGAGATATTCGTCTTCCGGAGTCCCCTCAATGTTTTTGGCAAACCGCGCTAAAACCTTAGGAACACAGCAGTATATGGAGGTAGGCAATCAGAAGTGTCAAACCCTACGATTACATTGAAGGCTCACGATTTTAATATTAAAGCTTAGTAATTATATACCATCGTTGAGGAAGAGGCTATGCCTTCTGCTTTTTCATGCAACGATAGAATGCTGGAAATACCAAGAGAAGATTGGAAAAAGAAGTTAAAACTAACATTAACTCCTTGAGGAAAAATATCCTCACTACAGGTTTTTAAAATTCATGGTTGAATAAAAGATTCCAAACGAGATGAAAGAGAGATAGGTGGATGAAGAAGAAGGCAGCGTCTCGCTCATTCCTCCATCCAAAGGACGGTTATAGAGGGTAAACATTCCAATACCCAGCTCAAGTTTTTAGGTTAAGCCGGTTTGCTCCAAGATTAGAGAGGCTTCCCCAGACGGTCGCCGTTACTGCTGTGACATGACCTCTCTTGCTAAAGCAAGGACAAACAGGAGAACGCAAGTGGACAGTATGTCGATTAGCATCGGGCATTATGTCATCCAAGGAAAGCAGCTGGAAAAGTCGAGACAAGCACAGGTATTGTAGCATTGTGTCCGACAATCTATTTATGGTTTGCCGGACATTCATAGGGTGTAATTCCAACCTTTGAGGCAAGTACGTGCTGATATTTCTTTATTTGGACAAATTTTCAGGCCAATCTACTTTACCTAATATATGACAGTGGCGGCTCGAACGCAGCATGGATGTTTTGATCGGAACAACATATATTCTTGCCAGTGAAAACATCGCTTAAATTTATTTTCCTTTACGCTTTGCTATGGGGCATCAAGTAACAAGTCCTCCTCTCGTTCAAGGCTTAAGATAAATGTATTGCAACAATAAGTGAGTGCGACTCTAGAAAACCCGTAGCGTGATTGAAAAGCGAGTGAGTCTTGCCTCAGAGACCTCTTGGAGCAAGTTGAACAATCCTAAATAGGTCTAGTACCAAATTCCCTATTCAAATTGAAAAGAATATCCTACCAAGGCGACCTATTTTAGCGAAGAGATATAGTGACGGGCTTTGATTAGATTTATAGGCGGCAAGGGGATATGAGGAATTGTTAGTACCGTTTTACTGTATATAATATATATACTATCTTTATAATATATATTTATATAATTTATCATTATATACTGTTAAATATCATATCATCTTGCAGGCTATATGACTATATATATTGATAATGCTTCTGCGTCTGCTCATTCATATCTCTCACTGCGCTGTCTCCGATCTTTCGCTCTCTCCTCATGCATGGTCCTATATCTATCCATATATCGCATAGAGCCGCGGAATCTCACGCCTTATTTCTGATCTATTTTCTATTGGTGATGCCCAATGTGTGTCGTGTGTGCTCGAGTGTGCTGTTGTGTGTTTAATCGGATTCGTTATTTCTTTTCTATATCAGACGATTCTGTAATTCTCTCCCTCTCCCCATGTAATTATTTTGTGTTACCTGCGATGCCTGCTGTACCGAGCAGACCGCCTCAGCCCAAGATTTGTTCAGATGGTCAGTAAGTACCTCGCTGCCTGTTTAAGATCGGAAGAAGGAGGACCAAGTATGCGATTAAATGTTCCGTACCCATCTCTTCCTTGCATTAAAAAAAGTTCATTTTCCCTATTTAAGTAAAAGAATAGGTTTTAAGGTTTTTATTGATTAAAGGAATTTGGAGGTGCCTGGTGGTCAGGCTAAAGTATCTATGGAGATTAGGCGAATCGATAAACACTCAAAAGTAATTATACTAATTCAATCCTTAGAGGAGAAAGGCAAGTAAAGGACCAGCTCGCCCAAAGAATTCTAATCAGCCAGATAATTAGGTTTGAGGAAGACATAGTGCGCTTCTTCTATTCAAGCATCAATGAGTGAGTTTCGCATTGAGTCGAGTACCAAAGTGCCACATCCCATTTATCTCAAAGCGAAAGCCCGCTCGCCTGCGCATCTCAGGCCTCGTCATGCATACATATCATACGTCCCTCAGCGAGTATACCGGGGCTTGAGAGGAAGCGTAAGACGGTGCTCCTAATTCAGTATAGAGTGGAGTTCATTAAGTAAAAAAGTCACTCACGCATCCCATTGACCCTCAACGAGCCGCGGTGTGGCGGAGGAAAAGTAGCGAAGTAGCTTCCACGAAATCATTCTGGACGGTTGCTGATAAGAAAGCAGGTTGGAGCTATGAGGGAGTTCCCCTTTTAAAACTATATTACCCTCGGAGCTAGGCCAAGTTTAGCCAATTGTCAGAGATAAAGGGTCGTAACACGGTATCGAGTCCGCTGCTCAGTGCATATAATCTTCTAATAGTTTTCTGGGACTCGCGAGATGATCAATTCATTTTTAGGAACTATAGATCAATATTTCCTTCCAAAGTAAGAGTACAATTACTCAAAAGTTCGACACGATGCTTTGTCGCAGTGTTTTTGTTTTTTTCTTTTTTTTTGTATCGTTTCCTTGTTGACGAGTATCACTCGTCACTCATTCATCAGTGTTAGGAGATAAGCAATCTCACAGATGAAGGAATATGAAGATGGTTTAGTTTTTGTTTAAACATAATTTATTCCGGTCAATGGCCGCTAAGTGTTTTTAATGAATATAGGAATTTGATAAATTATAAGTCTATGCTTTCGTATGCTATATTTAAATATATATTATCTATTATTATATATATATATATATATATGTATTAATATATATTATATATATCTACGTATAATATAATATATTAATTACATATTGTATATTATTACCATTATATTTGATATAATAATATCTATATTAATTAAATATTTATTATATAACTAATATTTTACTATCACTTATAATATTGTCTAATTCATAGTATAGATTATAAATTTCAGAAATTCTTTTATTCTTTTTTATAATACCTAACAAAGTCTGTTTTCCTGTTTTTATTATTTGTATTTTTTGGTCTGTGCTTTTTGATAGCACTGTTTGTTGCAAAAAAAAAAAAATGGGGGTTTTTTTATTTATCCTTTTTTTTTTGATTTTAACTTATGTGTTTCTCTGATTTGGTTTTTATTGATTTTTCTCCTTTCCTTTTATGTGGTTTCTTATCATCTGGTTTCTTATTAACTGTATTCTTTGGCTCGAATCATCTATTTATTGATTTGGTTGCAAATAGCTTTATTACGGTAAAAAAATTCCAAATATTCAAAATATGTAATTTAAAATTTCTTTGCATTCCTTCATTTTATCTTACTATATTGGCAGGATTAATTTTTTTTTTAAGGAAATATCTCACTAAATATTAAAGAAAGTAAATTTTTTAAAATTAATTTAATACTTAATTAACATAGGTACAACATGGGTGCAAGAAATTGTGTACATGTTAACTCATAACTTGGAAAAAAGCGATGATTCATCAGAAGTTCTAGAGACTCGATTTCCTTATTTGGAGTATCCTTATCCTGGAATTAAATCTATTGCCAAGCAAAAAGGTCAACGACTTATTAAAACTCATTTACCAGCAACTCTTCTTCCTGATAGTTTTATAACAAGTGGAGCCAAGGTAAGAAAGAAACTTTTATTATTATTATTATTATTATTATTATTATTATTATTATTATTATTATTATTATTATTATTATTATTATTATAGTGAGAAAGTTGAAGAATTTATCATCTGTTTTCTATTATTCATCATTAATTATTATTATTTTATTACTGATTATTCTTTATTTTATTATTATTAGTTATTATTCTTAATATTTAGACAGTAGCAGTAGTTATCTGATGGTAGATCGAATCATTATTAATTTTATCAGTACCAGAAGTAGTAATATTAAGAGAAGTAGTTAGAGGAGTAAGAAAACATTTTTTTTATTTTTATTATTATTATACTACTCTATTATTACTTATTATATTATTATATATTATTATATTATTATTATTTATTAATTTATTATTAATTATTATTATTATTATTATCATAATTATTATTACTTTCATTTATTATTATATATATTTATATATTCATCTATTATTATTAATTATTATTTTATTATTATTATTATCTATCTATTTATTCATTATTATTATTATTATTCATATATATTATTATTATTATTATTATTATTATTATTATTATTATTATTATTATTATTATTATTAGATAGCAGTTGCTAAAGGTAGAAATCATAATAATTCTTATTTTATTATTATTATTATTATTATTATTATTATTTTATTATTATTATATTCATTTTATTATCATTATCTATTACTTATTATCGATTATTATTACTTATCTATTATTATTTATTCATTATTATTTATATTATTATTATACATATTATTATTAATTATATTATTAGTACTTATTATTAATTATTATTCATCTATTATTATTTTTATTATTATAAATTTTATTCCTATATATATTATTATTTTATTCATTATTATTATTATTATTATTATTATTATTATTATTTTATTATTAATTCATTATTTTATTATTAATATATTACTTATTATTATTATATTCATTATATATTATTATTACTATTATTATTACTATTATTATTACTATCATTATTACTTTAAAATTTTCTTATTTTAAATTATGTTTTTATTAATTATTTTTACGATATTTTATTTTATTTATTATTATTATTATATTATATTATTATTTTCTATTATTATACTTTATTATTATTCATTATTATTATATCATTATATTATTATAATTATTATTCCACCTATTATTAATATATTATTATTATTATTACTATTATTATTATTATTACATTTTATATATAATCTATTCATATTACTTAATTTCATTATCATTATCATTACTTATTATATTTATATTATTATTCATTAATTATCTAGATAGCAGTGCTAAATTTTACAAATGATTCTTATAATTTTACTTATTATTATATTATTATTCATTTCTTCATTATATTACTTATTCATTATCTATAATCTATTTATTTATTATTCATTATTATTCATTATGATTATTTTCATTATTACTATTATTTTATTTACCTTATTAATTATTATTATTATTATTATATTTATTATTTCATTATTTATTTTTATTTTTTTATTTTATTATTATTGATACTATTATTATATCTTTATTATATTCATGTTAATTTCTTAGTGTTCTCTCATATTTCTTATATTATTATATTATTATCTATTATTATTATCATTACTAGTATTATTTATCAAATGTATTATTATATTATTATTATCTATTACTTATTATTATTATAATTTAATTATTATTATTATTATTATTATTATTAGTTATCATTATTATTATTATTATCTATTAATTATTATTATATTATTTATTATTATTTTCTCTATTGTTAATATTATTCATCATTAGTTTATTCATATTATTATCTATTATTATAATTATTATTATTATTATTATTATATATATTATTATACTTATTATTCATTATATATTATTATATTACTATTATATTATTATTAATTATCCGATTATTATTATCTATTAGTTAGGTGAAGGTGGAAATTTCATTCATTATTTTAAGTGGATATGTAGTAGTTCATTATTTATAGTAATTATATAGCAGAACCGCTATATCAACTAGGAGAATTTATCATATAATTTTATTATATTATATTATTATACTTATTCATATATTATTATCTATTATATTATTATTATTATTATTCATTATTATTATTATTATTCATTATTTTATTATTATTATTATTATTATCTATTATTATTACTTCATTATATTTATTATTATATTATTCATTAATTAAGTATTATTATTATTATTATTAATTATATTCATTATTATTATTATATATTATATCTATTATTATTATTATTATTATTCATTATTATACATATTCATATATTATTTTTATTATTTAGGATTAGTCAGTCAGCAGTAGTTCATTTGATCGGTAGAATCATTATTAAGTTTCATCCGAGCCAGAAGTTTCCTATTAAGGAGAAGTAAGTCTAGAGCGAGTAGAAATATTATTATTATTATTTTATTATAACTATAATACTTATTCATTTATTATCTATTATTATTATTATTATTATTACTTCATTATTATTATATATTATGTATTATATTATATCATTCTATTCATTTATTATTATTATATTATTATTATATTAGCTTATCTCATTATATATCATTGATTATGAGATAGCAGTTGCTAAGAAGCGTAGAAACTCATTACTATCCTTTATTATTATTATTATTATAAATATTATTATTAATTATTATTATTATTATTATTATTTTATTATTATATTTTTAATTCATTATTTATTATTCATTTACTATTATTATTATTATTATTAGTTATATTATCATTATGTCATTATTATTATTATTATATTATTATTTCTTATCATTATCTATTTATTATATTATTATCATTATATTATTATTATTATTAATGTTATTATATCTATTATCATTATTAGTTATTTTTATTATATCTATCTATTATTATTATCATTCTATTATTATGATTATATATTATTATTATTATTATTATCATTATTATTATTGATTATTATATTATTATTTATTATTGTACAATATTATTATTATTTTATTATTATTATTTTATTATTATTATTATATTAATATTATTATTATTATTATTATTATTTATCTATCTATTATTATTATTATTATTATTATTATTATATTCATTATCTATATTATTATTTTATATTATTATTATTATTATTATTATTTTTATCTATATTTCATTATTATATTTTTTAGCTATTATATTCATTATTTTTATTATCTTTATTCTATTATTCTATTATTAGTTATTATTATTATTTTATAATATTATATTATTATTTATTATATTCATTATTATTATTATTATTAATTATTATATTTATTCCTTATTTATTATTATTATTCATTATTATTATTATTTTATCTATTTTTATTAGTATTACTTACTATTATTATTACTTATTATTATTATTATTATTATTATGATTATTATTATTATTATATTATTATTATTATTATTATATTATATTATTATATTATTCATTATTATATCTATTCATTATCATCATTATTAATTACTTATTTTATTATTATTATTTATCTATTATTAATTATTAGATTATTATTGATTATTATTATTATGATTATTATTAATTATTATTATTCATTATTATTATTATTATTGATTATCTATCTTATTATTATTATTATATTCATTATCTGATATATGAGTTGGTGAAGGTCGGAGAATCCATCTATGAATTTTAATTAGTATTCGTAGTATAGTTTATTTAGTATTATTAGCAGAAGTTAGCCGTACGTAAAGGAGAAATCTTATTATTATTGATTGATTAATTTTATTATTAAATTTATTAATACTTATTCATATTATTATTATTATTATTATTCATTATTATTATTATATTATATTATCTTATTATTATTATTATTATTTTTATTTTTATTTTTATTATTATTATTATATCTATATTATTATTATATTATTATACTATTATTATTATTATATATTAGATTATTATTATATATTACTTTTATGATTATTCATTTTTAATTCTTTTTCATTTTTTTAAAATTATTTATTACAATATATTATTATTAGCCATTTTTATTATCCATTATTTATTATCATTATTATTTCATTATATTATCATTATTATTAATTTTATTATTATTTATTATTATTATTATTATTATTATTATTATTATTATTATTATTATTATTATTATATTATTATTATTATTATTATTATTATTATCATTATTTTATTCATTATATATTATATATTATTAATTTTATTATATTATTATATTATTTTATTATATTATCATTATTATTAATTACTTATTATTATTACTTTATTCATTATTATTATTATTCATTAGTATTTATATTATTATATAAATTCATTATATATTATTATTATATATTATTATTATTATTATTATTAAGAAAAGTTGAAAAGTAATGTTACCCTAGAACTGAAAAGATCTGTTTTGATTTGAGGTATAAAATGCATCATTTAATTTTTAAAAGTATGCATGAAATAATAACACATTTTGGCAGCTAAGGATTAGGAATAAAAACCTAAAAGGTGTTTGTAATCTCGTAAGGGATGACTTGAAAAACTTGTAGAAGTAATCTATGTAGCAGAAATGATGTCTAATCTGTCAATGAAGATTACAAAGGTTTGTATACAAATCTTTGTATTCCCTGTAGAAGTAATCTCTGTAGAAGAGATGATGTCTAAGTTGTAAATGGAGACCTGAAAGAGGTTACAGGAGCCAAGCATTGTATTTGATGGGGAAATTTCTGAAGAAAAAGTAAGGAAGAAAAAACATTTAAAAAAAATAAAGAAACATCTAAATTGAATAAATAAAAGTTGAAGGCATATGGAGAAGAAAAAAAATCATTAATAAAATAAAAGAAAACAATATTAGTAAACTATATACGTGGAACAGCGAAGCTGTTTTGAAAGGCCTAAGTAATGTATAATAAATTATCTCCATTAGAGAGCAAATGTATAATGAAAAATGTAGCATAAGGGAGATCAAACATGTAAAGAATTTTCATTGAAATATTTGGGAAAGACAAGTCAGTTAGGAAGAAATGAAAGATCGAGAATGAGGTAGAAAATAACATAAGGAAGGTTAAATAATTGAAGAGGTTTAAGAGGTTTGATTGAAAACATGGAAAAGAAAAGTCATTATTAAAGGAAGATCTGATATATATCAAAGATTGGGCAGGATTAGGAAGATATCATAATGGAAGTTATGGAATTGAAGCAGCTTATTTGAAACATTCTGAAAGAGGGTCGGAAAAGAATATCTTCTATAAATGAAAGACCGAATAAGGGTAAAACCATATCATAATGAAGACTATGTGAATGAAGAAGACTCGTTGAAAACTTTCGAGAAAGAAAAGTTAGAAAGGAAGATCTATAATATAAATAAAAAATTATTTAAAAGTGGAAAATATCATAACTGAATAAAAGATTTTCGGGGAAAATATTCGAGAAAAACAAGACATTATAAGGAAGATCTGTCGAACATCAATGATCGAATACAAATAAGAAATCCATTTATTTTT
>JABUQX010108489.1:22500-30000 GCA_015478945.1 Trachelipus rathkii | reverse complement strand
CGATTTTATTTCCTCTTCATTCATCTTTAATAATTCAAAAGTACGTTGCGTACTCTGTCAATTTCAATGAGTTGAGGATGCTCAAGATAGACCACCACAGTGATGGGTGATTGTAGAATCGATCCAAAAGAGAGACTTAGTCCTAAGGTCCCCTTTCTCAAAATGTTTAAATGATAGGCGTTACAAGCTGAAAGGTCTGCAGTAAGATCATACGCATATAAATTACTATTCTTTGCGTATTCTTCAAGATTTAAACCTGTCCCACTATCATTACATGATACAGTATTGGCTATTAAGTCGTAAAAAGGCCGCGTACAGAGAGATAGGTCTCCGTTGTATAACATTTCATAATCACGTCCGTGAGGTAGTCCATTCACATGACTGATACCCCTAAGTCCGAAAGGTGTGAATTTATAGGGTGACTTTTTATAATTCCCTGAGTAGGCTTCATGTTCCACAATCCCTATTATTACTTTCTGTGGTAAATTTCCGTTCACAATGTTAGGGATATTGATACTCGATAATCCTTGAGTGAAATTAAATATCTTGGTCTCAACTCTCTTAATAGGGTACTTTGCTGTAGTATTCAAAAGCGAATTTTCAATTTCCAAATGTCGCTGTGGTGATAATTTCACTTTTCTAACATAGAGATAAGCCTCCAGCAGTTTGAAAACAGGTTCAGGACATACAGCTGTAGCAGTAGGTTTACTTTTTATTTTAAGAGCAAATTTAGGATTTGATCGTGATAAAATGATTCTAGTATCTACAGATGGTAGAATGAGTCTTTCTTGAGAGAAGATATCGCCATTTAATCGTCCGTAAAATTCATAAGTATTATTTATGACTTTAGCTGCTTTATCTATATGTGCAGCTTCATCTTTGAAACTGTAAAAACCACATGATTGGAAGATGAGATTGTTTAGCATCGTCTGAATAATTTAACAAATGTTCTATATAGCTCCTATAAGGATAATTAGCAGCTGATGCACCTAGTGAAGTTCCGTTAAGATAGACTTCAACCTGGTTGAAACATGTATACAGGAAATTTGATTCTGTATATACTATATGGTCATCACCTGTAGAAGATCTGTACCATCAGGTTTTGTCAATTTCGTTTTTACATATAAAAACACATTAGAGGGATCTAAGTACTGATCAGAAGTGCCTGGAATATTGAACTCTAGAGGAACATCTGTATTGGTAATTGAATGCAAAGGATTAATACTGATAAAGTTGGACTCGCTAACGCTAATCTGTGTAGGGTTCATGGAGAAGAGATCCAATTCACTCTTACAACAATCAGGACTAGAAGGATGAAGGAAATGCATCTTGTATGTGCGAGCTCTGGTCGTATAATGAACATTTTCATGAAAAACCTTACTTATATACACAGCTCGTATAAAAGTTATCAGTTAGTAATTAAATAGCAAATACATCAATACATTTTTTCTTTAGAGTTTTTTTCTGCTTAGGCTTTTTCTTTATGACAATCTTCTTGGTGCCCCCTCGTCCTTGACCTGACATTTTACGTCTTATTTTACGCTTAACATCATCCAACATCTCATCTGAAACATCGGCAATACGTCTTTTTAATGCTGCACGAGGATTATTTCCTGCCGCAATATCTTGAATAGTATGCAAACCTGTTCTTATAGCTTTTTTACCTATATATTCCCCACCTCTCCTGAGTAGAGGCCTTGCACTTCTCCATAGCTTGGCGAAAAATCCACCAAGACCATACCCCCTCTGCATTTTTGTTCCTCTGAATACCCGTTCTTCGTCCATTATTACAGGAGTGTCTTTCTTATACTATCTTTACACTGTGAGAGTATGTTAATGAATGAAAAATATATCTGACTACGCCTCTTATATATAATCCATTATGCTGTAATTACTGCATCTGTTTCTTTCTAATATGAACTTTGCATAACAATGCCCCGTATGTAAAGGGGAAGGGATTTCCTTCTACATCTTTTATATGCACGCGTACAGAGTCAAAATTTGATCTATTCAGAGGAAGATAATGAACATTAGGGAATGTTATAACTTTACTCTCTTTGGGAAAATATACTACTCTTAATAAAGGAGCTTTAGTATTACCTACATATTGATGATCAATTATATTTGTATATACATAGGCCATACCTGGATGATTGAGCATCTCGGATGGGGTACATGTATAATGCAGTACTCGGTCTGCGTCATCTTTTTGTTCATGCCATGTCAAGGGTTTATTCTCCACAGATAGTATAACTCTCTTCAACATAGTAGGGATATCATGAAGTATATCCAGCTCAGCATCACGTTTACGAATATGTTTTCGCTGCCACTGTGATCGTCTGAGAAAAAACATATCACGGTTTCGCAGGTTTACACTTACTTTTGATCTTAAAGATATTATTACTTTATCTTCATAGGTACGCATTTCAGTTTTGTATACCAGATCCTTACACATAATACTCATATCAAAGAGGTCGTTTAAATGACCGAAAATAGCAGGCACCGATTTAAAATAAGCTCGTCGCAGAGCAAATTCTTCAAAGAAGTATTCTCTTGTAGCAAATGTTGTCGTATTCACCTTTTTCGCAATTGTAGTCCTTTTCAGATTCCGAGTATCTTCCACTTGTAATATAGTTTCAACACATTCTACACTTCTGTACACCAACATCCAGAATAGATTGTGAGGTAAATTTTCTATGTCCGTATTTAATATCATTTCACATAATCCTACTTCGTATGCCTCTCTTTCAAGTTGTATAGGATTCATTAACACAGTTGTAAAATCCGAGAGTTATTTTTTCACCATCTAAATCCTGAGTTAAATAAAAGTGGTCTACACTCTCCATGATTATAATGACAACTGATTAATGATTCTTAACTTCACTTGCATTTATATAAGTATTAAACTTAGCAGGATACCCCCTCCATTTCACCAGATACTGCTTATTTTTTCCTTTACCTCTCGTAGCTAATATTTTTTCAATTTTATATTCATGAGTTACAGGGTTGAACCTTACTTTTTGTATTTCTTGTTTATAGAACCCTCCTTTTATTTTTTCACCATCTAAATCCTCCAGATAATATAACTTTAAACTATCACGTCGGAATGCTCGGATATTGTGAACTTTAAAAACCTCCGTAGTCCATCCAGCTTCATATCCTTTTCTGAATCTTGCTTCTGATCGAGATACTCTTACATAGTCATTCACCTTTATTCCTGAATTTTCTTTTATTTTGTTTTCTTTTTCACACAGATGTGTTCTACAGCCTCTAGTTTTTGACATTGCTAATGGAGTTGTCTTTATAGTTCTATGGTAAGATCTGTTATAAGAATAAGCTAGATCGTTCAGTATATCAATATATTTAAAAGTGTTCATCTTAGTAAAATACCTATGCATGCGTTCTTTAATAGTACGCTGTACTCTTTCAACTATAGCCGCTTTGTTTACGGAAAATGTATTGTAATAGCTTATACCATACTCCCAGAGCAGCTCCTGAAACTCTCGGCCCTTGAACTCCATTCCTGAATCTGTCCAAAATGATTTAGGTGTTCTCTGCTCGTCCTTTATAATTTCAAGTACAGCATCGGCAACTGTAGCTGATCTTTTATCTTTTATTGGCTTCAGCCACAAGTATCTAGAGTATACGTCAATTGTAAAAAGTATGTATTGAAATCCTTCATTATAAGAACTATATTTAATCATTTCCGATAAATCTAACTGCCATATGCTATCGAGCTGTGGAGATATGGTTTTCCGTGTAGGAAATTTTTTTCTTACAGGTTTATGTAGAGTAAATGCCTCTTCACCCTCCAAATATGCTTTTAACTCTTTTTTCTCAATATTAGGATACCTTAAAGCAAACCTAGTGAAACCCCCAAAACTATTTGGTTCCCTCAGATTGAAGTAATACTTATCAACTACTTCCTTTGCCTCCATGTTGGCTACTGACCCCATGTAAACGCTATATATATATATATATATATATATATATATATATATATATATATATATATATATAATATATATATATATATATATATATATATATATATATATATATATATATATATATATATATATATATATATATATATATATATATGTACCAAAATGTGCTATAAAGTTAAAAGGGTTAAAGAAAAAGGTCTAAAATAACATATTTATTTATATACAAGCATTACAACTAAATAAATATATGATAATACATAATTACGATTTAATCCACCTATGTTTATTATAAGGGGCTTTTCTTAGTCTGGTAACACGTTTAAATTTATCTGAAGCGTAAGAAGTGCCTGAGGGACTTGAATCAGGTCTTGGTGTAATGGGGATATTATCCAAGTCTGCTAATCGCGTTGTATTTAAGATTAAACTTCTGGGAAAATTAATAGTCTGAAGTTCTTGTTTGATATCATTCCATCCTTTTACAGGGCCTTTCTTCCAGTTACGTGAGAGATCAGCTATCAAATCCACAATATTTGATCCTTTAACTATTTCATCATCAATTACGATCTGTCCTGCTTCATTCAAAGTTAATTGGTCTTTTAAAATATTATATAAAGCTATTCCTGATTTACGCACTCTAATAGGTAAGCTCTCCGGATATTTTTAAATTTATCTTCATTTTTCACTTCAAGTTTTACTTCATTAGGTATATCTACATCATCGGTTAACGGGATACGTAGGGACGGATGTAGGTGCAAGTCTTTAAGATCTATCAATTTTTGTATGGCCGCCTGATATAAGATGCGTTTCTCATGGATGTTAATGTCTGAATTTAATATCCTGTACACTTCTTTCTCATATTTGGTTATCTGTTCAACTTTAGGATCATATAAGCTAGGAGGTAGAGGCTGCTGAAAAGATAATGAGTCGTTCACAATATAAGGATTCTGTTGGTGCAACTGTTGCTGCTGATGTGAAAGAGGTTGTAATGTCAATGCATTGGGCTGTAATATTTGCGTGTATGGGGGCTGTGAATGATGAAACTGTGATTGTGGATTTTGCGCAGTGTGCGGCTAACTGGCCATATTGAGGTTGTGAATGATGAATCTGAGGAACTGAATTCTGTACAAATGCTGTATTATTATACTTCATTTTCTCATACTCATTATATGGAAGTACAGCAACCTTCTTCATTATGGGGATAACCACTTAGTTATCAGGGGAGCTATAACGGAGAAGAGTAATGGCAGGAATACTCCTCCTCCTCTCTGTAGTAACTTCTTTTTATTTTTCAAATTTTTAATGTTGAGGGAGAGTTTTTTAATGATGTTTCTATAACGACGTAGCTTTACCTTCTGAGGCCTGTTTAAAGGAACATTTCCTTTTATAAGATTTAAACAGACTTCACATACACACTGGATGAATTTCTCATCCTCACTAATTAGTTTACGTTTTTCAGATGGTTTCAACTTTTTATAATTTTTTTATAAGAGGTAAATACTTTGCAACTAGAGCACTCATTATTCAGGTATGTATACAGTCTCTATCTCATAGGGCAGAATGTTGGTACGGAGCAGCACTCTGTGCGTGTTTTTGGGGTGAAGTTCACACATGAAGAGGAAACATTTGAGTTGCCAATACATTAATTTGACTCATGTCTCTTCTCTGTCCAAACAACAGTAAATACTGTGTGTTTAAAGAAACACTTCGCATATGCTTGCTTTGATGAAAAATATTCTGCGTTATGAAAAACACAGAGATATTTAGATGGTGAGAATAAACTGTGAATGCTTCTGCTATTTCCAAATTCAATTTGTGCATTAAATCATCTAATACAATAATTTTGTGGCCTTGTATATTGTCCAGCGATCTAATATCGTATATGCCTTCATGAAATTGAATCACATCTTTATATTCTTTAAATTTTTCCTGATAAACATTATAACACCATATTATTTTTACAGGGGCTTGTTCAAAAATCTCCATTTCCTTTAAAATATTTAATAATAGACCAGCTACAAGACATGTAGCCGGACTTCGGAACGTAAATTTCTCCACATCCATACCTGTCAAGTAGATAATGAATAATGAGTTTAATTAAAGTTGTAAAGCAGTAAAATATATGTTTTTAATAAAATTTCGTGCAATTTTATTAAAATAAAATGTTTATATAACCGAAACTCTGTGTGTTTTTATTCTTACATTACAAATTAAAAATAAAAAAGTATTAAAACAAAAATAAAAATAGAAATAATAAAAAGTAATAAAACAAAAATATAAAAGAAAACATAATGTTAATAAATATATGAGTTAAAACAGTAAAGCAGAAAGTTAAAGCAGTAAAGCAGAAAGTTAAAGCAGTAAAGCAGAAAGTTAAAGCAGTAAAGCAGTGAGTTAAAGCAGTAAAGCAGAGAGTTAAAGCAGTAAAGCAGTAAAACAAAAGCATACTAATCCCTTAGGTAACACCTCTATTGTTTTACTGATTTACTGCTTTAAGGTATGTAATGTTAATAAATATATGAGTTAAAGCCGTAAAACATGTGAGTTAAAGCAGTAAAACATGAGTTAAAGCAGTAAAGCAGAAAGTTAAAGCAGTAAAACATGAGTTAAAGCAGTAAAGCAGTAAAACAAAGGCATACTAATCCCCTAGGTGTTAGGTAATAACACCTCTATTGTTTTACTGATTTACTGCTTTAAGGTATGTAAAGTATATGTTTTTAATAAAATTTCGTACAATTGTAGTAAAAATGAATGACTCGTAGTATATTTGAAACGAAATTCTTTGAATAGTTTACATTGATATCATATTTTTCGTTCACGCGGGAATTTTGCGTCTGCGGACGCACGCGGCGACGGTTACGCGGAAATATTGCGCCTGCGGGCGCACGCGGCGGCGGTTACGCGGTAATTTTGCGCCTGCGGGCGCACGCGGCGGCGGTTTCGCGGATGGGCTGACCTGCGGACGCGGACTCTGACTCGGAAACGTTTGCGATCACTGTCTCAACTGTGTAACTCTTTAGATATATATTCTGTCATGCTATAAGTGTTATAAAAATACTAACTCGTAGTAGGAAGCATTCTAGCAGCTTGTAATATACACCATTCGAATCCTCATACCTTATTACCTAGGGGTAGACACCCATATTAGGGCTATTCTAGGCTCAGGGGAGGCTAGAAAAGGCTTGAAAAAAGTGGCACTCAGTTGGCACTATGTGGCACTCACTTGGCACTATGTGGCACTCACTTGGCACTCATTGGCACTCACTTGGCACTCATTGGCACTCATTGGCACTCACTTGGCACTCACCTGGCACTCATCTAATACTCATAGAACACTAATAGAACATCCCTAGGTAATTTCTACGGTGATTGGGAACCATCAAACATCAAGTTAGCATGGGTCAAAATTGACCCATGGTGTATGGCAAGGTCAAGGGAATGAAATATCAAGGTCAAACAAGGTTAAGACATCGAACGGGCTAAGTCCCTAAAGGAAGGACAAATTAATGCATCAAAATTAACCATGGAATACCAAAGGTTGGTTGAAAATTAC
>JABUQX010108489.1:0-15000 GCA_015478945.1 Trachelipus rathkii | reverse complement strand
GTCCGCTTTTGTTCGACTTAAATCTCTAATGTCAAGGTTGAAAGCTTTATAAATTCAGTCCACATTAAATCCTTTTATCTTTTTAAATGAGAAAAGTCTCTTTCATTTATTACCTTAACCATCATGATGTCTCTTCTTCTTCTTTCCTTTGTCATTCTGCGAAGTCTCATCTCGTACTCTCTCTCCTCTCTCTCCTCTCTCTCTCTCTCTCTCTGCTCCTCTCTCTTATACATTTTCTCCTCTCTCTCTCTCTCTCTTCTGCTCTCTTCTTCTTCTTTCGTCCTCTTTCCCGTTCTTGGTCCTCTTATTTACTAACAATCACGCAAGTCATCCAACTATTACACACACACACATCATTTATTCACTCTATTTCTTTCTCACCCTCTTTTCGTCTATCTCTCTCTCTCTGTTTATATATGATTCTGATCTTTTCTTATTCACCTCTCTCTGCTCTCGGTCCTCTCTCTCTCTCTTCTCCTTCTTTGTCTACTACTCTTCTCTCTCTCTCTCCTCTCTCGTTCTCTCTCTACTCTCTCTTCTCTCTCTCTCTCTCTCTCTCTCTCTACTCTCTCCTCTCTCTCTCTTCTCTCTCTTTTACTTTCTCTTATTGTTGTATTTATTTATAGTTTACTTTCACTATTATTACTTAAAAATCTGAATTATCAAAACTGTTAAGAAATATTGAAAAGGCTTATATAATACTATATATATATAATATAGATAGTTATTATCTATATATAACTATATATATGATTATATATTATATATATATAATAGTATGGTAGTATATAATAATATATTAATTTATAATACGTATATATATATATACCTATATATTGGATATATGAAGTATGTAAGGCGCTAGTAGTTACTTATTCATTACCACTAGGATATGCTCAGTATCTGCTTCGGATACCCAGGTGCATGTTTGGAGCACCCTTCCCTTATTAATGGGGGCGTGAAAGCAAGCGACATGGTGAAGGAATGGGATATTTATTATTATATTATATATATATATATATATATTATAATATGTTATAAAACGTTATTATATATTATAGTATTTATATATTATATAATACTAGCTTCTATATATATATATATATTATATATATAAGCTATAATATATATATAATATATAATTTAGTATATAGTCATATTTATTAAAATTATAGGAAACTAAATTTTTGACTTTGTAAAGTTGGTACTTTTAATATTTTTAATGAAAACAGAATAAACTAAAGAAATTTTTTTATATTTAAAACCTAACCTAACCTAACCTAACCTAACCTAACCTTATATTATATTAATTTTTCTAAAATTTAGCTGCTTTTTTTTAAATTTAATATTCTTATTCAAACTCACTCACCAATATTGACGTGAGCCTTAAATCGCTCTTCCGAATCAAATGAGATGTTCGTTTCTGCAAATAACCTTTAGAAATAGAAATATAAAGAGAAAATTTAAAAAAATAAGAAAATACAGAAAATAATTAATACAGCAGTTTGCTCTTGTTCTACTTAGAAATTCAAAATCTCTTATTACTTTTTCTTATTATCACTAATTAGCTTCAGATGGCTCAATAGATAGCATTACCAACCATTCCGATACTAATTTTTTAATTGCTCCCTAGATCAGCGGTCTCCAAACTTTTTTGATCGCGTACCCCTAGACGAAAATAATTATAAGTTGTACCCCCTACAGGCCTATAATATGGAATCTCATTAATAAGTATAATAACACATGCTAATAATATAATAAATAACACACATAATAATATAATATAATAAATAATAAGACAGTTCCTCCTCTTAACTCCCCAGATTAAGGATGCTACGCCGATTCATAAACCTCTGAAAGTGATCTGAAGCCTACTTCTTTTGGCGTAACCCCAAGTATCGCCTTTGATTACCCTCCCGGGGTAGCGGTACCCCACTTTGGGAGGACCACGTGCCCGGGTTCAGTAGTGTACCCAAATTCCTAATATATATATTATATATTATATATATATTATATATATATTATATTAGTATATATAATATATAGTTGGTTATATATTTATTATTATTTTGTAATTATTTACTATATATATGCTTATATATATAATAATATATATATAGTAGTTAATGTGTATTAAAAACGTATATATAAATATATTTTTTATGTGAATAATATTTAATTTTGAAAAATGCTGAAATTTACCTGAATAAGTGCTGTGACCCCGATATTTTCAGAGAGAGATATGACTTTAGGTTCGATAAAAAAGAGTAACAGGCCAAGTAATATACATAATAAGAAAGGATAGTAGATTATCCCTTTTTCCCCAATTATTATTTTAAGATAATAGTTATAAATTATTAAAATTTAGGAATTATCTTTTATATTTGACTCCCGGGATGGGTAGGAGATTTTTACCCATATAATTTTTTTAATCTTTATTATATTTTACTTATAGTATAAATATAATTATGTATATATTATTAGAATATAACCATATATATAATTTACATAAGAATATACTTACTGATAAGATCACCAATATTATATAATAAATTAATAACATATTATAATATATAAAGACTATTACAACATAGTACATCTATTAAATTATAACATATATTACTAAGTATAATATTAATATATATATATATTATATAATATAATATAATAATAAAACTATATTATATATATATAATATGTATTTAAATAGACCCTAAATACCAAAAGTAAAGGATAATCAATAAGCATATATGAATAAACCCAGCAACGCCTGGAAGCTGCGCCGGACGTCCAGTCGAGATCCATGAGAAAAGCTCTCTCTGCTAATGTGATCACCCGATCCCTTTGGGGTCCTGCAATCACCCATATTATAATTCTCTACAAATGTTCATGGTGTGAATAGTTTTAAATAAGTCAATATCCAACTCACACCACCTCATACTCCTCTGTTAGTTCCAGAGACCTCAAACATATAATATCAATTAAACTATTCCCTCACTATAATATATATTCATCTTTCCATCCTTCTTCATAATAATTAATAATCTCTCATCAAATAAGCGTTTCTAAGAGTTCTATAGACTACATCACCTTTAAATGTATGAGGTAGGTCTTACTTAGATACATCCTTAATATATACGGTTCATTATGATATTATATAAACCCTAAATATTATCGTAATACTCTAACTCAGACCTCTCATATTATAGATTTTAATAAGTCAAACATTAATAATGCGACACCAACATTTAGTATTAGTTTATATACGCATTATAATACGTTGTTTATATTTAAACTCTAGCTAGCATTACCTTGCACCTGGATTCTACTATAATAAGTATCACCTAGGTTGCTACTATATATATTACTTACTCTTGTTAACTGATTACCTATTTATTACTTTATTCATTCTTACTTCCATAGACTTCCTCATCAACTATTTATCAATGTTATAATTTTTATTTTCAGACGATTTCGTTAATATATTCCTCTTTCTCCATCTTTTTTCAGAAGTTACTTTCTTCTTCTTCCTCTGTTTGCATTCCATGTTTATTTCATTCTTTACTTTTTTTTATTCATAACGGGGGACTCCCCCTACCGGTAGGTGAGTTACCACTTTGAGTGAATATCATACCGTGAGTAGTTTATACCTCAGTTTATTTATTTATTTTATTGATGATATCTCGTCTACTCTATCCTCCTTTCCTATATCATATATTTACTATTATCCTTGCTAGCATTTATGCTGCATCCTTCACTTTTCCTACTCTTCCTTCACTTTTCTCACTCTTCCTTCACTTTTCTAACTCTTCTCATTTCTTCATAACCCTTCTTACTTTTAATTTTTAATTTTATATTCTTCCTTCATATCCTTTCTCTAATATATTCCTAAATATATTCCTAATATTATCATTTTTAAATAATTTATTATCTTTCATTCTTTATATCAGAGATCTATAATAGTAGTACTACATTACCTCCCTGCTCCGGTGAGAGTTCCAGTGGTCCCCATGTCTATGGAGTGAGAGATCACTCGGACCAGGAATAAGAGATAAACACAGAAATAACACTAATGACAAGAATTCTGCTTCTCATTCTTTATCTTCTTCATCTTCCATCTATACTATAGAATCACGACTCGATCTAAGATATTATCATATCACATTCACAGGATAAAACAATACTGTAGAAAGTTTCAACAAAACTAAAAATTGATCTTTTACCTCAAAATAATAGCTAGTTCTTTTTGACTTATACTCTAAATTTTAATGATCTAAATTATTTTAAATTTTTTGTGGGTAGGCAAGCGTATCCCCTCCTTAACGGCTATAGGGAGTGAACGCTATATAAGTAAGGGTAACGTAAATCTCGTCTCCTCCTCGTAACTAGATAATATTATTTAGCTAGTCTATATAATCATATATATATTATTAAAAATCTCGCGCATTGAAAAAGGCATCAATTCGAAATAGATTAAAATTTAAATAATAGGTTAATTCTACTCTACAGAATAAACTTTGTGTTTCGAAGAATCCAATCTGTAGACGAGCACATTATTCGAGGATTTATTTTCAGGTATAATAACGAATGGGTCAATATTCTGTACTCAGCCAAATCAATTTTGCGCGCGACAGATAAATAGAGGTGATAATTGTATAGTGGACTATAAACATGACCACACACCTTACTCTTCTTAATGATATGTGTCGGCGTGAGGACATGTAATTTTACGAGCGGATTTTGTTACTCGTATTAAAAACTCAGTATGGCATAGCTAAAATTTCCGTTCCAAACGTTCCGGGACTTTGTACCATATAATCAATTTAATCTTAGCTCAAATTATAAAATTCCATAGAATTATTGTTAGATATATTTGATTTTTGAAAATCCCGATTTATAATTATTACATTTTTCTGTCATAATCCAATTATAAAGTCTCACATATACCACAAGGTCACCCCTACTAACATTCATACGAAATAAGGGTGTGCACTTTATAAAAGTCATGACATTATGAAAAAAATCCCTTAAACCAAATAATCTGAAAAATAATAATATATTGTTCAAAAATCTTCAACTTTTCTTTCTGAGACTACATTACGGTATGCTGTGGAAAGAATAATTATCTTCAAATGACTTCAAGTAATTATCAATTATCATTCTACTTATTTAACAATGATTATTAACTATTTTTGTAATAATATTATTTTTATTTATATTAATTTATTCAATTATATTATTATTATTATCTCAGGTGATTATATATTATTTTATCTGTATTTATGAAATATAATATCTACCTATATCCATTGAAAGTAGGTTCACCCTAATAATTAATATATTTCTATCATATAGTATTAACCTTGTAACATTTCCTATATTATAATTCTTATAATATTATTGTTTTGAGAAAAAAATATAATTATAATATAATTATAAATTTATAATGTAGTGCGACTCTTATATTATAATATTATTGTATTATTATTATTATTATTTATTATTATTATTATTATTCATTATTATTAATTATTATTATTATTATTATTCATTATGATTATGATTATGATTATGATTATGGATGTATTATTGGATTATTTTATTATTATTAGGTCTCACTTTCTTGTATTACAATAGTGAGTGTCTCTCTGTGCTGTATTCATAATCATTATTAATTATTATTATTCTTAGTTCGATTATTATTTATATTAATAGGTTTACCTCTTTTTACTGTTCCATTCATCCGTTAAATATTTTTTCTATCTAGATATTCATATTTTTATATTTCGCTTTAATATTTTATTTATCTACGAGATATTAATTTGTCAGAGAAAATAGTAAGGTAGAGCGACATTATTTTTTCTTTTTGATTATATATTATATAGAATCCCTACCGTTTCGTCCGGATAAGACCCATCGCGAACATGTAGTCTTTCAAAAGTTTGCGCAGTATTTTCAATAAAACAGATTCGAAATGGAATTTTAGGTATTTTAACGATCAATTACAGATTTCAAAAACTTAAAATTAGCAGTGATATAGATATTTATCAATGTTATAATAGAGTTCTTCATTATCATATTATAAACATAAAAAAATGAGTACACTCACACGTTTGCAGCATTTATGTCATATATGTCTGGTTATACAGCATGTTTTATTTTCTGTGAAGTGAAGACCTAAAGCAAATTTTTCAAAGGCTCTTTTTGGGAGGGGCTCCACGGATGAGGAGGGTGTTAACCGATTCTTCACGGCACTTTCATGGTTTTGAAGGATATCAGGTTACCAGTTATATCTGTCCTCATGCGTCAGTAGTCTCTCAAAGAGTGTTAGTCATATTCTTTACCGTGGGACTCCTACATAAGCCTGAGCTGGTATGCCCAATTATCTGTGCGTTATCTATTAGGTCCGTGTAACCAATAGGTATTGTTGACTGCACCCAACGCCGAGACATTCGCGGTATCATAGCGAATTGGGCTCACACATGACAATTGATTATCTTGGGACGATAGCAGGAACGTTACCCCTTCAGAATGTGCGTAAGAAGCATAGGAAGAAAGTGTTCTATGTTTTATAATAGTGGTGAATAGAATTTTTATTGCTTGATTAGTCAGCTGTGCACGATACTTGCGTAGATTTTGACATGGGGCGCGGAGGTTAATAATGCCGCTGTATGGGTCCAATTTTCACTACTGCTATCTCCGATAGCTGGTCTTGCCTTTTGAAGTTTAAAATAAAGATTTAATGCTTTTCAGCGAGAATAATTGTTCGTGATGTCTCTTTTTGTCAAAGAGTTTGTTGTCGGCGCTGTTGTTTATTATTTTCTCCTCGCGTAAAGTTTAAAGTGGTGATTATCAGTTAATCAGGCTTCATATAAATGTGTGAACCGTTCAGCGGTAAAAAATGTACTCCCACCTCCCGAAGCCAAACAAATCTTCATCGTACAAAGCTCGCCTATAAGTGTTAGGAGTATGTTTTTAACGCAAATTGAAATTTTACTATCTATACGTATGCTGTGGTAAATGTGGAAAGAGCTTGATAACGTTATTTAAGTACAGAACCAATATATACCAGTTTGGATTATAACCAGGTATGACTGGTGGCGCAAAAAATTCGCATCCAATTCATGTCAATATATTGGAATATTTAATAAATCAAAATATATAAAATAAAGTATTATTTTGAGATGATTCCATCCAATTGGTGGAGACGGTATATATATATAATTAGATATATAAAGTGTATGTCAGATTTAGCCTACTATTTACAAATATAATTATCTTGGTACATTCGTTAACTTTTCCGTATAGATTTCAAAATTTAACTAGTTTAACTTCCGTTATTAATCATTTATTCTACAGTGTATATCAAAATAACGGTTAATAAATAATAAAGTAGCCAAATTAAGTATATATAAAAAATGGCTATATAATTTAGTAAAAATATATATAACTTTACCATAAAAAAATATAATGCTGTACTAATAAAAGTATAGCGGATTAGCTGGTAACTGGTACCGGTTATACAGTGATTGTATCTCATTAAAAGTTTTGATATAAAGCGTTACCCCACATATTTATAAGGCATGATGTAAGAAGTTTAATTTTCCTCAATAATGTGGTTATAGGTAGAGTGGTTACAAAGGTATGGGATAGGATAAGAAGTGGTTGTGGAATAGAAAAACTGTGTACATAATGGTATTGTATTTTAATAACAAACTAAATTGACAATTAAGTCATACAAGGAAATAGTTGAAGAAGTGGTTTCCCATCAAGGTTCAGAGCTGGCTGCCACTATTGTATCCTATTATATATATATAATAGATTTAGAACTAGGGACCTCTCCCTTACAAAGGTTTCTAAGTTTGCAGGTATAGATTACTCAATGGCACCTCAGTTTAGGAAATATGATAGGACGTATTTAAATATTCTATAAAATGATCTTTGTTAATTTTTTATATTTATAAGTGGGCAGATATAAGTAGGCAAATGAATTTTTAATAGTAAAAAGTGTAAGGTTCTTCACACCTATAGGTTTCTACAAACTAAAAGATTTATTAAACTACGTATATGAAAAGGAAAAGGCTAAAGAAGTAAGTAAAAAGATTTAGGTGTGATTATAATAGCAGATAATATTTGAAAGTATCATAATCAGGTTTTGGGAAAGAAGGATAAAGCTAATAAGTATGCTAGTGGCATAAATAAATTCGTAGCAATGTTGTTTACAAGAGCAATAAGAAGAAATATAGATAAACATGATATTATAATTAGCTATGTATATGCCATATTAAACACTATTGTGCACCGTTTGGGACCTCATTATTTAAAGAAAGAAATCTTTTTTATTACAGAGAGAGAGAGGAGAAAGATATATAAGAGAGAAAAAAGAGAGAATGAAGATGAGAGGAGATGAGAGAGATAGAGGAGGGACAAATATAGATATGAGAGAGTGAGAGAAGATAGATGAGAGAGAGAGAGTCAAACGTGTAAGGCAATCTAAGGAATGATTTTTCTGTGGTTTTTAAAGTGGTGAAAAAGAACTTGAGTAAGAGGCTGAAGGCAGTTAGGAATGTTTTCTGATAGAAATAGTGGGACTAAGGAGAATGTGGAACAGTAATACCAAGGGTCTACAAAATTATTTACATCATATTGATACTTACCAGACACCAATAAATCTTCATAAGTTAGAGCAACGAGGGAGGACCAGGGGGTATTATATAAATAACAAGAAAATTAAGAAAGAAAAGGCATGCCATCTTGATATAAGAATAGTAATAGGGTTTTTAAACCAATTAGGGGGTTGGGATTAAATTTTTGAAAAGTGATATATTGACATATTTTTATACATATTGATTGTAATTATATAATAATCATATATATATATTATATATATAATATATATAATAATATATATTATATATATATATTAAATATATATTATATAAATTATTTATAAACTGATAATATAATATTAACTTGAGAACAATAATTCTTTAAAACAAATTATTTCTCAATATAAAATACCATAATTATCAATAATTTTTATTTTCATATATACTATAGGATAAAGAATGAAATGCCCCTTGCATAACCCAAATATTTAGTATATTTTTTATAAATTATATATTTATAATATTATAGAAAATTAAAATCATTTATTTTTATATCTATAAATAAGCACCGTAAATACAACTATTAAATAACTAATTAATTATTTTAGAGACTTTTTAGTGTCTAAAATATATATATAATTTGTATAAAATAAATCTTAAATATATATTATGGACCAACACTGTAGATATAAAATTAACTTTAGGGTAAACTACATAACCCACGTATGTATTTAAGATCCGCGGCAACGAGAATTTATTTTTGTATAAAGTAAACTTAGTTTCTGTGTAATTTTAAGTATTTTTATTATGTTTAATTTTGATTATGAAGTGAATGATAAATATTATATATATCTGCCTACTAACACACTTTTATATTATATATTTTTTATATATTATAATTTTTGTCTTTATAAAGTTAAATAATATTGTTTAATATAATTTGTTTCATGTGTGTAATTTTAATATAATATTAAAATATAGACTTTGTCTTTATTAAATTTTAAATTAACATAAATATTTATGCTATTTTTAAGAAACTTTAGAAATGGGTAAATTTTTAAAGGGAGACTTTCCATGCAATATAAAGTTGGATATATCTTAAAAATTAAATAAATAATGTTCATATAATTAAATTTATACGCCTATAAATAACAGTAATAAAGTAAAACATGAAAAATCAGTAATAAATTTATATTAGTTATATAATTATAGTTTATCTATATTATTTTATTAAATCAGTAATTAGCTAATATTAAATTAAAGAAAATGTAGAAAAAACAAGTTTCTATAAAATATAATTATTGAATCTACGTATATATAAGTATATATATAATATAAGATATATAGTATATTGTGATAATATAAAATTTAGTACTATGATACCCCGTATTATATATTAATGACGAATTAGTGGAACGGGGAACTTGAACGATGACTGGCTGAAAAAAAATTGGCCCACGGGGCCCCTTCCGGCAGGTCGGACTAAACGATAAATAAATATAACAACTATCCTAGAATGAGAGGAAAAGTATAAGTATATATAAATAAGAGGCTTCTTATATCTTAATAAAAATATGTATAAATAGTAATATTTAATATTATAATCATTGCAATATATACATTGTATAATATTCTTATTATACATAATAAACTGGCTGCGGAGTGTAAGTGATTAATGTTAATAATATTTACTTGCACCGAAGAAATTATATGTATGAACTAAGAGGTACTTATATTTGAGAATATTTATAGGATTTGAAAGACGTTTATTACTAGCACTCATATAGAGAAAATTTATGAAGTATCTACTTTATATCGTTAATACTTACCTAAATTATATAAAGATGATGATAATTAGTAAGGATACCTGATTATTATATAATTATATCTGCCTGGTAGTACTTCAAAGAACTCAATGTTGATATATATATTATATATATAATAGTTTATAGAATATAACATATTGCTCTTTTGCGCTCTTGTAGGTAAATAAATAATATATATATATATATATATATAAGGTATTAATATAAGTGAAATGGACAATTATTATACTATATAGTGTATATTATTATACTTGTAATATATATATTATGATAATATAAATATGAATGAATATATATCGAAAGATAATATAATTTTATTATTAGTTCATTTATTATTATATTTTTTTTATGTACATTTATAAAATTTAATAATAATTTATTATTATAGTTATTAATTTGTAATTATTTAAGTAATATATATTATTAATATTTATTGATATTTTAAGTTTATAAGTATTACTATTAGTAAATAATTTATTAACTCATATATTATAGTTATATTTATTTAATTTAACTAGCCTAACTCATAGTATATTATTTAAATTATTAATATTATTACATTTTATTAAGGTAGTTAGAGATTTACTCTAGTTCTGGTATTACTGGTATATTTATTTTACATATATTATATTCATAGATATTAGTAGTATTTAGTTCATTTCTCTCTCTCTTTTCTGTATATGATATAATTACAAATCCATAATTATACTGCTATATATATATATATATATAATATATATATATATATATATATAATAGTTACTATTTGATATTGACCGTGTTCAGTTAACTTGGTTTATCGAAGACGAGCTGCTGTGAGAATTTTTTAAGCTCTCTATATAAATGATCTTGAAAGTAAAACAATATTAATATATTTATATTACTAATATATGACATATATAAAAATACTATATTTAGAGTGTGCAATTTATATAGAGATATAGCTATTTTATTTACATGTTCGCATATAGTAATATACGAATAGTTCAATTACGTTTATATTATATACTACTCATATGTATTATGATGGTTAATAATAACCATGGACCAATTTATATTAAGTATACATAGTGATATTAAGTACGTTAAAAGTGATCTAGTTGATTACCTCAATAAATTAAAATTAGGTATATAAATTAGTATATAGTAATATGGTTGTAGTTAAATATAAGGTCCTTTATTATAGTAGATATTATTTATATTCAATATCAATAGACTTATTATAAACTATATTTAGCTCCATGCTACATAACTGCATTATAAATAATCTCAGTTAGTATGAAATAGTAATAATATGTATCAGTGGCACATAGAATAAATTGTAGCGTTCTAATATTAGTATTAGCTCCCATGGGTACATGAGTATATATATATAATTCTATTCATATATATATATGTATATACTATCATTATATTAAATAATATATGTAAATATATTATATATTATAATGTTAGTGACTATATATAATTATTATTAACTTATCAATATTTGATTGAATATTAAATTACTATAACCTAGTTTTAATTTACTCCTCGATATAATTTTTAACGACCATAAACTCTAACAAAGAGATTTACAAGTCATTGTTATTATTATTGAAGTATTGGTTTCTTGAATCCCTTCGCTCGAATTCTAAAATATTTAGTAATAAATGTATGCATGAAACAGTATTATGATTTAATACACTGGTACATGCTCAAGTTAATGATACGTTATATGTTAAATAGTAACTAACTTTATAATATTAATACTTATGCCAATAATAATAATAATACCAAACTGCTTTATTATATATAAAACTAAATATAATTATATTAAAATTTAATTACATAACTTCACTATATATATACTATACAATATATGACATTCATACCCAAGTAATAAATGTTTTTTATTATTTTATTAATCAATTTTAACTGTATTATTTTTTTTATTTAACCCTCTTTTTTTTGAAAATTAATTTGATAAATTTTTGTGAAATATATAATAATTACCATTAATATATATATTTTATATATATAGTTACTGTATATATATTAATATTAATTATAAGTTATATTAATATATATCCTCAATAAAATTTAGATTGATTTCATGCATAAGATAATATAGGGATATTTTGGTCAGTTCAATTAAGAATTAAGGTCATAAATTATTAAATAACCTCCTGTGGAAAAATCATTCCAAAAATAATTAAAATATAAAATATGAAATCTTAATAAGATATTTCCAATTATAAATATTATATTCTATATATATAAGTAAGGCAGGTTATTATTATATATATATTATGAATATATATATATAATATATATTATAATATATATATATATATTATATATATATTTAATATATATTAATATATAATATATATATTAATATATATTATATTGTATATAGCATATTGTATTATGAGTAACTAATCTCCGTAATATCAATCCGTACTATTCCAGTCTATATCATAACAGCTATAATCTCCAGTCCTATCCATGACAAGCATCAAGGCTCTCCGGGGCAATCTCCACCTCGCTTCCGTAATGATTTCTAAGGGCACGCGCAGGATGCTTCGAACAATTTTTTATGACCAACTTGAGCGGTCCTCCTTATTTTCTTGAAGTTTAAAGTTTCAAGTGAACATTGAGGCCAATAAATTAAGGGTTTGTATTTCGATAATTGTAAATTTAATTATATAAGAATTATTATATAAAAATAAAAATCATATACTTAATTACTTTGAATTTGGTATGTATTTGTAACCCCAAACGCAAAATTTATTTGAATCTTGTAGTCTTTTCTAAAGAACGGCTTGATACTCCTTATATTGAATATTCTTTATAATAATATATATATGGTATTATTACAATTTCAAAACTCTAAATATATACTATATTCTACGCAAAATAAGTTAATAATATAATTTGGTGGTATAATCCGGCAATAAAATACTAATACTATATATGTAATATATAGTGATATAAAGTAAGAAAGAAAGTACTAAAATTAAGATATATAACTTTCTTATGATTCATAAAATAATTATGGATCTAAGTTTACGTATTCAGCAAAGTAACAATCTTATTTAAATTATATAATCTTAATAAGTTAAAATTATGTATGTACTACATTTCAATTAATATTTACTGTCAATGTCTATAATTATAAGAATAAAATTAAACAATAAATAAGATATTTCAATTTATATTTATGTATAAACTCATGTGGCATTAAACTTCTAATACTAAATACAAAACATTAATAATATTAATCAGTATGACTGAAATTTAAGTTAGGAACATAGTTAAAGCAGCCGGTTCGTGAGTTCTATCCCATAATATTATATATTATATATATACTTTACAAACTACTGTACTGTGTAAAGATATCAATTTATTACATTGATAACTTAACATTAATCTTAATTTTACTTAAAATAATTAGATTAAAAATAATAATACTGCTTTTAAAAATAGAATTTAATTAATAAGATATTTATAGTATATATTTTAATTAACATAAGTTTATATATATAGAGTATAGAATATAATAAACGTGACAAGAGCTTTTTTCTTAATATGGATTTTAAACACTAATTAGCCTTTCAAATGAGACTATATTGCAATTATATATAATATATATACTTTAACATCTATATAGTAAAATTTCCCGTTATAAACGCTCTAAAGGTTATTTATATTGGTAATCAGTATATAATTAGTAAACCAGTTATAATATAATCGTTTTATATATTAACTACTGATTAATTTTGTAGTATGGGTTATTGCCAGTTTGTGATAATAAAACTTTTATCAGCCTTTGCTTCTTTTAATTATAATTCGCCATAACCCATATTTTAAATAATAGAAATAATGAAATATTAAAACTAAAATATTCTAGAAAGTTAATACACCTTTACTAACAAGTAATATTAAATTCTTAATAAGTATAATAGATAATTCTTATAACCCTAATTTTAAAACTTAATTATATAATATATGAGTTTAATCAGTGAAATGAACTTTTCCTTAATATATACACATATACGTTATAATTACCAATAAAGAATGTAAAATATTTTTATATATTTACAAATGATATTATTTAGAAAATTAAACTATCAACCATAGAAATAAAATATAATACTGATTATAGTATTATATCAAATATGATAATATATTCCTAATAAATTATTAAGTTAGTAGGTGAGTGTGGAATAGTATAATTACAAAAATTAATGTTATACCCACTAGTAAGCTATATGAGTATAAATAATCTATATGCTAAAGGAAATATATCTTCTCTCTCAATTCCGTTATATACATGTCTATATTATTAATTTTAAAGTGACCATCCATTACCAATAATATATAGGAAAAAAAAATTCGAAATATACGGAACCAACATCTTCTACAAGTAAGTCAATAACAGAGATTATTACACTGTGAAGTAAATTATATTATTATACATCCTTAATAAGTGATGTAAAGGAAATGGCAAACAACAATAAAGTAATGCTAATTATATATGCAATATATATTAGAAATTGTATATACTTTTATTTAGTTAA
>JABUQX010108488.1:7500-20051 GCA_015478945.1 Trachelipus rathkii | reverse complement strand
AATAGCCCGAATATATATTAAAATATCTTTAAAAAATTAATGAGAAAATCAATATTTAATATATATTCATGAATATATGTATAACAAGTTTTAATTTCGAATACATGAATAAAAACAATAATACAAGTGAAAACATGTAGAAAACCAATAAGAGTATAACTTATAAGAGCATCAAAAGGCTTTGAGAAGAGAAACGGACTTCAAAGAATACTTATTGAATATAAATTCTGATTACGTCTTTCTCTTTTCGTCTTTTCGTAAAAAAAAAGAGAGGAGAAGAGAGCAAGCAGACTAACGAACGAGTCAGAAAATGCAAAAATGGAGAAATGAGATTTTAATTATAGGTGGAGAGAGAGAGAGAGAGAGACATAGAGAGAAAGAGAGAAAGAGAGAAAGAGAGAGAGAGTGGGTGTGTGTGTGAGAGAGAGATAGATGGAGAAGAGAGAGAGAGACTTGGGTTAAGCAAGAAAAGTAATTTTAAAACGAAAAAACTTGTGCAATTTTCATACTTCGAAATTTACTTTCTTAGGATACTCCTCTCTCTCTCTCTCTCTCTCTCTCTCTCTCTCTCTCTCTCTCTCTCTCTCTCTCTCTCTCTCTCTCTCTCTCTCTCTCTTATTTTAAGATAACAACAGGTTGTGCCTTCAAATGAGTGTTGCAAAGCTATGGATGAAAATTTTTGAAAAGTCGATTAGGACGTTTTAAACAAAGACAAAATATGAGGCAGTGTTAAACTTACTGAATCAAATAAGTAATTGTGAAAGATCGCACAAAAATGTTTTTGTAGTATATATAATATATATATTATTATATATATATATATATATATATATATATAGTGATATATAATATATATAGTATATATATATATATAATATATATATAATTATATTATTACAGTATATACATATATATTATATATATATATATATATATTAAAGCGATTATATAGGCTGTGATCCTGTTACGAATGGGTTGTCAACTTTTCTGTAAACCCACCAAAAAAAAAAAAAAAAAAAAAAAAAAAAAAAATAAATAAATAAATTAAAGGAAAAAATATTTTATATAAAAATATTTTATTCATAAAAATTCTAGATAGATTTAAACAGAGAGAGACTAATATTAAAATTGAAAGTTCAAGACCATTCACCTCAATACTCCTAAGACTCCTTAAATGACGTCATAAAAATAGTCGTAATTATAATGAAAAATAATTAACAACTCACAAAAAAGAATATAAATTGGTCTCTGCTTATAATACCTTTCACACAAACACAGCGGCATATATTATTATATATATATAGATATATACATATATTAATAATATATATATTATATATATATATATATATATAATATATATATATATATATATATATATAATATTATATATATAGTAATATATATATAGATATATATATAATATATTATATCATATCATATAATATATATATAATATATTTTATATATATATATATATATATATATATATATATATATATATATATTATATATATATAATATATATATATATTAAATATATGTAAGAATATTTGGGCCGTCCTAAAACATAAGATAATAAAAACCTTTCATCTTCTTATTACAAGAGCGAAGTGGTTGTTCAATAAAATGAAGAGGAATCGAAGGTTGAAAATCATATTTAAAGAAAACATATCAAGGGAAAATAAATAATTGAACCAATGCACTTAGAAGTTATATCGGCCAACAAAGTTGTCTTCATTGCTTTGAGTACTCGTGATGTACATCTGGCGGCCGAGTTACCCAACGTCGGTATACCCAATTTCCAATCTGCACATGAGAGTGGATTGTAACGCACTTACATTGTATATACGCACGAATACCTTCCGGCCAAGCGCGATGTTGCAGCACAGGTACAAACCAAGTAAGATACACCAACCATTAGCAGGAAGAACACAAAAAATTACACAATAATAAAATAGTAAATTACTTCAAAAATTTTGATTAAAAAGAGGAAATTTTCGGATCTTAGGCTGGCGGAGTCCCTTCTTATAAGAAAGGATAGACCGGACATCAATATAAAAATATAACGAAATGTCCGATTACCTAAATATCTTTACATAGAAGAAAGAAAGGAAAAAGGACACTATCTAAATTATCAACTTCACATTTTTTCTTTCATCCTTGAAAAGTGTCCACGTGGCGGACGAAAGCTTGGATCCATTTCAGAGGCAATTATTTTGTTTTATTTTTCAACGACATTGTCCTAAAGAAAAGTTTAATGAAAAATCGTTAGGAAGGTTTTAGGAATTTAGAAAAGTTTGCAAATCATTATTATTATTATATCTCATTATTATTATTATATTATTTATCTATTATTATTATTATTAATTATGATTATTATATTATTATATATGATATTCATTATAATTATTAATAATAATAATAAATAATAATAATAAAATTAATAATAATAATAATAATAATCAATAATATAATATTAATAATAATAATAAATAATAATAATAATAATAATAATTAATTAATAATAATAATAATTAATATAATAAATTAATCAATAATAATAATAATTAATAATAATAAAAAATAATAAATAATAATAATAATCACTCAATCATTCGTGAGTAGTTTATAACATTGACCTAGCTCAATCACTTGTTTGTAACGCTATTTTCACTCTAGCTGATTCAATATATATGACGTTCACAAAATCAATTGCAATCTTAATTTTCATTGCAATTAAAGCGATGATTGTCATAGCAGAACATTAAAAAAAAATTCAGAAAATAAAAGTTAAAGGAAATAAAATATAATTTTACTATAAATATAGATATAATATTAGATATATATATATATAATAATACTATATATATATATATATATATATAGAAATATATTATTATATATATATATATATATATAGTATATAGTATAATAGTACTATATTATATATATATATATATATATATGGCAATTTCCTTGCAAAAGTTTGGAAAAGCCAATTTTTTTAAATAAATTAACTTTTTTATTTAATATAAATACTTCATTAGGTCACATCTTCAAGAAAAGTTACTGAATTTTTTTTTATGATTCTGCTTATGACGTCATCGCTTCACTTACCAATGAGAATTAAGATTTCAAGTTTCCTCCAGATACTCTATACTATACATATATACTATATATATATATACTAGTATAATTAATATATATATATATTATACTATATATTATATAATATATATATATACGATATAATATATATAATAAACATAATAATATATAGTATATATATACTATATATATAATATATAATTAATATATAAATATAATATATATTATAATATATATATAGTAATATATAATACATATATATATATATATAATAAAAAAAAAAAATAATAATAATAATAATAATAATAATAATAATAATAATAATAATAATAATAATAATAATAATAATAATAATTAATAATTCACTCCAATCATTGTTGAGTAGGTTTAATAACATTTCCTAGACGCAATCCCTGTTTTGTAACGCTATTTTCATCTAGCTACAATACTATATGACGTCAAACAAACAATTAAAAATCTTAATTCCGGATGGCAATTAAAGCGATGAGGTCGATTAGCGGGAAGATTAATAAATTCAGAAAGATGAAGTATTTAAGTAAAAAAAAAAAAATAATTATCTATATATTATATATATATTATATTTAAATATTTTTGTATACCCATTTTTAAAAGCTTTTTATGATAATGTATATATACTTTAAATATATGAGATATTTTATAATATAATATATATAGTATATAATATATAATACATGATATATTATATATATGCAATTCCTTGCAAAAGTTTGAAAAACCAATTTTTTTAAATAAATAACTTTTATTTAATATATAATTACTTCATTAGGTCCCATCTTCAAGAAAAAGTTACTGAATTTTTTTGTATGATTCTGCTATGACGTCATCGCTTCACTTACCAATGAAGATTAGATTTCAAGTTTTCTCCAGATATTATATATAATATATATATATATAATATATATAATAATTATATATATATAATATATATATATAAATTATAATATATAGTATATACTAATATATATATTTATATAAAAATGTACAAATATAATAATGTTAATAAACATTTATAATAATACTATAAATAAAAATAATATAATTCTATCACACTAATAATAAAATAATAATAATATAATAATATAATAATATAATACAGTATATATATAATAATAATAATAATATAATAATAATAATAATAATAATAATCACCCAATCATTGTTGAGTAGTTAATAACATTCCTAGCTCCAATCACTTGTTCTTAACGCTATTTTCATTCTAGCTATTCAAATTATACTATGAATGTCCACAAAATCAATTGAAAATCTTAATTTTCATGCAATTAAAGCGATGATGTCATTAGCAGACATTAAAAAAATTTCAGAAAATGAACGTATTTATGTAAAATAAAGAAAGATAATTTTATATACGATTATATATATATATATATATATATATATATATAATAATATATATATATATATATATACTATATTATATAATATATATATAATATACTATATTATATATATATATATATATATTAATATATTATATGGCACATTTCCCTTGAAAATAGATTGCAAAAGCCAATTTTTTTCAATAAATTGACTTCTTATTAAAATGTTCCATATTGCATTAGTTTCATCTTTACGCAATTTACTAAATTTTTTTTAGATTCTGCTTATGACGTCATCGCTTCCTTACAATGAGAATTAGATTTCAAGGTTCCTCAGAATCATATATACATATATATAAGTATATTATATATTATATATATATAGTAATCATATATATATAATATATATAATATATATCATATATATATATATATATATATATAGTATACTATAGAAAATAATAATATAATAAGATAATAATAATAATAATAATAATAATAATAATAATAATTAATAATAATAATAATAATCATAATATAATACATAAATAATAATATAATAATAATAATAATAATAATAAACACTCCAATCATTGTTGAGTAGTCTTAATAAGCATTTCCTAGTCAAAATCACTTGTTTGAAGCGCTATTTATCTAAGCTATCAATATATATGACGTCACAACATTTGAAATTTAATTTCATGGCAATTTAAAGCGAGGGGAGTCATTAGCCAGACATAAAAAAAAATTCAGAAAATAAAGATTTATGTAAAATAAAAAAGAAATTATATATATATATATATATATATAATATATATATCATATATATATATATTATAATACTAGTATATATATTATATATCATATATTATATATCATATAATATAATATAATATATATAGTAATATAATATATAATATAATATCATATATATATATATATCATATGATATACAAATATGTATATTATTTATAAAGTTTGAAAAGCCAATTTTCTTAAATAAAATTAACTTTTATTTATATAAATACTTCATTAGTTCACATCTTCAAGAAAAGTTACTGAATTTTTTTTATGATTCTTGCTTATGACGTCATCGATCCACTTCAATGAGAATTTTTAAGATTCAAGTTTTCTCCAGAGTATTTATACTATACATATATATATCATATTATATATGTATATATATATATATATCTTAATTATATATATATACTATATATTATATATATATATATAATATATATTATATATATATATATATATATATTAATAATAATAATAATAATAATCAATTAATAATATAATAATTAATAATATAAAAATAATAATAATAAAAGAATAATAATAATATAAATAATAATAATAATAATCAATAATTAATAATTAATAATAATAATAATCCACCCAATATGTGAAGTAGTTTAATAACATCATTCCTTAGCTCAAATCACTTGTCTGTAAACGCCTATTTCTTCTAGCTATCAACTATTATTATGACGTCACAAATCAATTTGAATCTTAATTTTCATTGGGCAATTAAAGCGAGGATGTCATTATGGCAGAACATTAAAAAAATTTCAGAAAATGAAGTAATTTATGTAAACATAAAAAAACGATTAATTTTATATAAATACTATATATAATATAATAATATATACTATATATATATATATATATATATATATGATATATATAATATATATATAATATAGTATATATATCTATATATATATATTATAATAGTATATATATATATATTGCAATTCCTTGCAAAAGTTGTGGAAAAGCAATTTTTTAAAATAAATAACGTCTTTTATTTAATATAATACTCATTAGGTCACATCTTTTAAAGAAAAAGTTACTGATTTTTTTTTATGATTCTGCTTATGACGTCATCGCTTCATACAATGAGAATAAGATTCAATTCCTCCAGATATATATATATACATATAATATATATATATTATAATATAATATATATATATATATATATATATATTAATATATATATGATAGTATATATATACTATATATATATATATACTATATATATATATATTTTCTATATCTACATAACAATATTTTTTGTTAGATAATTCACAATAATGATAAATAAAAAACAATAATAATAATAATTAATAAGAATAATAATAATAATAATAATATACATAAATCACTCCAACATTGTTGAGGTAGTTTAATAACACTTCCTAGCTCAATCACTTGTTGTAACGCGTATTCATCTAGCTATCAATATATATCTGACGTCACAAATCAATTTGAAAATCATTCTAATTTGTCATAGGCGCTTAACAGGAATGAGGTCCTTATCGTAAGGTTACACAATTTCAGAACTGAAGGTGCTGATTGTAAAATAAAAAAAGATAAATGAGGTGTATATATATAATATATATATATATATACTATATATATATATACTATATATATTATATAATATAAAAAATATATATATATATTAATATATAGTATATATATATATATATAGATACTATATATAATAATATATATATATATTATATACATATATATTATATATATATATATAAATTATATATATAATATAAAAATTATATATTATTATATATATATTATATATACTAGTATATATATATATATATATATAGATATATAATATGGCCAATTTCCCCCCATGCAAAAGTTGTGAAGCAATTTTTTTAAATAAATTAACTTTTTTAAGAAAATCAAAATGTAAAGATCTTCAAGAAAAAGTACTGAAATTTTTTTTATGATGCTGCTATATGAACGTCATCGCTTCACTTACCAATGGCAGAATTAGATCAGTTTCCTCCAGACATATTAGTAATCACATAGATAAATATATAATAGTATAGTATATATATATAATATATATATATATATTAGTATATATTATATTATAGTATATATATATATATTATATAATATAATAATATATATATATATATATATTATTATATATAAAATATATATTATAGATATATACTTATTATATATGTAGAGTAAACAGTTCAAAAACTGTTTATATGTCAGTACGATTTACTCACTCATATATTAATTTTCTTATAAGTTTTTGAGCAAATTATTTATCTTAAAAACACTCACAAAGCAACATTCTTAATTTTATAGAAAGATACTTTGTACACTTTTTTTCGAAAACATATTTACGATTATTTTCTTGTTATATAATATACTTATATATATATTATATATTATATACTATATTATATAAAGATAATATATATAGATATATATATTAATATATATATATATATATATATATATATATATATATAAACGTAAGCATTCATTCCATCTCTTTCATTTTGCAACAAAAATTGCCTCAAATCCTGGCTTTAAACTCTGGCCTGCTCTCGTTCTTCAGCTCGCCGCGGGACGCTACCATTGAAATTAACTGTCTTCTTCACAATTAAAAAACTTTCACTTAGCATCTTACATTCATCCCGGGAATAACACAAAATTAACCTCCTTGAAAAACACTAAAAAAAAAAACTTTTTTATTTCGTAAAGAAATGCCCAACATGCGTTCTGGTTCCTCTTCCCGATCACTGCCTGCCATTTCGCCATTCTTAAACATGTATTCCAACTTAGCTTCTCCCTGCCCCTTCCTCTTGTTTCTGTGATGGATAATTCTGCTGTCTTAACTTCTGCTAAAAGTTTGAACCGTTTACTCGAGCTTTTTCCTTTGATTCTGACACTCCCTATGATTCAGAAAGCTATTCTGCTCTCTGACACAATAGGGAAGAAATCGAGTTTTGTTCACTCCAGTTATAAGTATATTATGTTTATAGATATTCTTTCTATATTTGTGAACTGTGAATCGCAACCTGATTGATAAAAATCGGATAGAGATAAAACTATTTGATTTTTTAACTGCATAGCGACTAAAATTATCATTAGTATTATTATTTATAAAAACTCAATATCAGCATTTAATTTTAACGCGAGGTTTGGTAGGTTTTTCAAGCCTCCTGACATGTATTCTTTCAACAGAAGAGATTTTCTTTAGTATTATTATAAAATAAAATAAAAACAATCTTTGATTTAAGTATAGTACCAAGCTTTCGGACATTTTCAAGGAAATCTTCAAGGAATAAGATTTTATTCTTTAATATTTTAACAATTTGGTTAAATTAGCAAAGTGTGAAGCTATTAACAAAAAATACCTAATAAAACTTAATAAATAAAATAAAATTAGATAAGTTAAGATAGAGTGTCAATTTTGTTATTTAAAATTTTTAAGAAATTAGACATTTCGTTATATTTTGTTTATCATTGGTTTATGTTTCCTTAAGAGCAACGACTCCCCTAGGCGCAATTCATAAAAGCTTTTCTTGTGATGATGGAGAAGCTTTCTTTTAATGCTGTTATCGGGATTTTGGTGTCTTCATTTTAAATGTTGAAAATATTTTGTCGCTTACTACTTATGTTGCGCATTCCTCCCACTGCTTGAGGCTATCGTGTCGTACGACTATCAAGGCGTTACATCCACTTTTCAGCCTTTCAGCCGGAACCATCAAATCGCGTACACAACGTTGCTACTCCTCACCCCAGTCGAAAGCGCTTCACGAGTAGCAGAAGCACGCAGTCAAGTTTTCAATGGCTTATAGCTAACGATCGTTAAAATAAGCTTCTCCCGTCCTTTGCTTTATTATGCTCTTATTAAAAGTAATTTTAATTTGTTCTCTTCCTCTTTTTACTGACTGATATTTTCAGATTTATAATATACTACGAGCTTTATCGATTTTCGTTATCTTGATGGTAGTGGTAATAAATTATTAAAGTGTCTTTATAGTTTTCTCTACTAATATATTGGGGGAAAGTTATTGTTTATTAATTCTGCGTTAGTCTTTTAATTTCTATGTCAAAAAGGTCCAGTCAGACGATATCTTAACGCTCGATGACGTAAAGTTTAATGGTTGCAATTTTTGTAGTTTAGAGAGTTTGAAAGAGTCGAAATTCAAGTATGTTCCTTATCTGTAGATTTAACGTAGACACTTTTCATCTTTTAACCACTGGGTTAATTTAATATAACATCTAATAAAACTTAATTGAGTTTTTATTTCTTTTGCTCTTTCAAAAGTAAATTTTAACCCACTGAAGATCTTCTATTTTGGATTTGGAATTCTCTAAACATGTTTTTGGATAGTTAAATATTAAAAAAGTGTCGTCTACGTATCGTATGTAAAAAGAAAGGATTAAATGGGCGTTTTCATTAAAAATTTTGTTTTCTACCGATGACATGTCGAAATCTGCGAACAGTAGGTCCTATCTAAAGGTGATCCAGATAGCGCCACTTTTTGAATATATGTTTTTCCATTTGAAGCTGAAAGGTGTTTTCGTGGTATATATAACAGGTAAACTTTCAGAATGTCTTCTTCTATGGACGGCGGTGGTTTTATGTCATGATGATAAACATTTTCAATATTATGTTAATAGTTCAGCATATCAGGAACATTCGTGAAAGACTTTCAAACATTCCAGCTATATCATTTGTTAGCATCGAAGAATTAATGGTTGCTAAGTTTGTCAAAAGTGAGTCGGTTTTTTCCTATGAAACTGTGGTTAACATTGGACGTAAATAGAGTAGTTATGATGAATGCAATACTATAAATAAACATAATAAATATAATAGCAATAAACACCTAATTGACCATATTCTTAACGAACAAATTATAGTTTAATCAACAGATGAACTTGGGAAACTTAGCAACGATTTAAGTTCTTTCGATGCTAAAAACAACCCACCTCACACCTCTGAATTTTTGAAAGTCTTTTTACGAATGTTCCTATATCTGAAACTATTAACATAATATTAGAAAATGATTATCTCACTGACATAAACCACCGCCGTCCATAAGAGAAGACATTCTGAAAAGTACTTTATATATGTACCACCGGAAAAACACCTTTCAGCTCTCAATGTAAACATATATCAAAAAAAGCCGCATCTATGATCACCTTAGAGACCTACTTTCAGCACGATTTCTACATTGTATCCGGATTAGAAAACAAGAATTTTTTAATGAAAACCGCGCCCATGTTAATCCTTTCTTTTACATACGATACCGTAGAACGACACTTTGTAATATTAACGATCCAGAACATATTCAAGAATTCAAATCCAAAATAGGAGATCTCAGTGGGTTAAAATTTACTTTGAAAGAGCAAAAAATAACTTACATTAATTTCTTAGATGTTAATATTAATAAAAAAAAGGGGAAGGGGGGGGATGGGTACAAAATTGATAGAAGAGTGGTCTACGTTAACATTACAGATAAAAGGAACATCTTGAATTTCGCTCTTCACTCCCTCTAAACATACAAAAAATTGCAACCATTAAGACTTTAGTTCACCGAGCGTTTAAGAATCGTCTGACTGGACCCTTTTTGATACAGAAATTAAAAGAATAACGCAGAATCTAATAAACAATATCTTCCCCCAGTATATATTATAGAGAAAACAATAAAGAACACTTTAAATAATTTATTAACCAATACCATCAAAGAAAACGAAAACGACTTAAGCTCGTAGTTATATGTCTATTAAATCTGAAAATATCAGTCAGAAAAAGAGGAGAGAACAAATTAAATTAATTTAAAAGACATATAAAGCAAAAGACGGAGAAAGAAGCTTTATTTTAAGAATCGTTACTAATTAAGCATTTGGAAACTGAGCTGGTGCTATCTCTTACTCGGTGAACGCCGCTTTCGGATGGTGAGAGTAGCAACGTTGTGTAACGATTTCAATGTTCTGAAAGCTGAAAGTGGATGTAACGCCGCTGATATCGGATACACAACGAATACCCTCAACATTAGAATGTCGCAACATAAGTATAACTAGTGCAAAATATTTCAAAATTTTAAGGAACAACAACACAAAAGTCACGAAAACAGCATAAAGGAAAGCGTTCTCCATCATATCAGAAAAATGATTATTTATGAAATTGCGCCTAGGGGGAGTCGCTTGCTCTTAAGGAAACATAAACCAGTGATAAACATAAAAAGTATAACGAAATGTTCCAATTTTTTAAACACTTTTAAATAACAAAAAAGTCAATGTAAGTTAACTCTCTAAACTTGTTACAATTTATAATTTTATTTATTTAGTTTTTTTAATACTTACATAATTTATTTTAATTTGTTTAAAATATTTAAAAAATAAAGATTTATTCCTTCGAAAATGTCCGAAGTGTACGGACGAAAACTTGGTACTATAACCTTAAAGATCAAATTGTTTTATTTTTATTCAAGAATAATTTTTGCAACAGAAAATCTCTTCTGTTGGAAAGAAATACATTCAGGAGGCTTGAAAAAGCATTATTTATGATAAACGGGAATTTATAAAATATATAAAAATTACTAGCCCATTGAATGGATTAAACTACTGGAATTGGCATAACTCTCTCTTCTCTCCTGGCTCTCTCTCTCTTCTCTTCTGCTCTCTCTCCTCTCCTTATCCACCTCTCTCGGTCGTCTGTCTAGACTGTCTGTCTGTCCTGTCTCTCTCTCTCTCGTCTTCTCTCTCTCTCTCTCTCCCTCTCTCTCTCTCTCTCTCTCTCTCTCGTCTCTCCTCTCTCTCTCTCTCTCTCTCTCTCTCTCTGCGTACCACTCAGTATTTCTCTCTCCCTCTCTCTCTTCCCTTCGACAAAATGTAGACACTTCTCTTAGAATAAGAAAACTTTATTTCGAAATATTATTGAAATTATTTAGGACCATGAATAAGAAGAGAAAAAGCCGAAATTGACAAGTTTGGAATCCTTGAATGCCTTTATTGATATCTCAAATCTTAATCCAAATTAAATGAAAAACCAGAATTCAGAAATATGTTAATATTGAAATGTGAAATTTCGTTATGGATTCAACCTTTTACTTGAGTAGTATATAGTATGTAGTATATATATAATATATTATATATATATATATATATATAATATATATATATATATTAATATATATTATATAATATATTAACTATATATATATATATATATTAAATAACTCCTTGCTATTCTTCACTAAC
>JABUQX010108488.1:0-2500 GCA_015478945.1 Trachelipus rathkii | reverse complement strand
TAATATTATATATATATATAATATAATATATATAATATATAATAATACTATATATATATTTATATACTTATATATATATAAATAATATATATTATATATATATATTATATAATAATATATATATATATATATAATAATATATAATATAGATATATATATATATATATATATATAATATATTATAAATAATATATATTTATATTATATATATATATATATATATATATATTATATATATATATATAATATATATATATATATATATATATATAATATATATATATATATATTATTATTTATATATATATATATATATATATAATATATATATATATAGATTATATATATATATAATATATATATATATTAATATATATAATATAATATATATATATATATATATATTAAGTACTTGTGGGCTAAAACTTTAAAAACTTAACTATCCCGCTAACGCATCCGCAATCGGGATAGGAGTTTTTACTATCCGCATTCCGCATCCCACCGCATCCGATCCGCATCCGCATCCGCTTCCCACCTAATAATATATATATATATAGATATAATAAATTATATATATATATATATATATATTATATATATATATATATAGTATATATTTATATATATAATATTTATATATATTATACTACTATATATATATATATTATAGATATATATATATATATATATATATTATATATATATAATATATATATATATATATATATATATATAATATAATACATATATATATTATAGTATATATAATGCTTGAAATTAATAGTTCTCAAATTATGTTAAAAACAAAGTTATGAGCCCTTTCAGGGAGAGTTTGCTTCTCTTTTCGTCGTAAAAGAGATCTCGTGCACTGAATACACTCAGCTAGCTACACTATTGAAGCATGGCCTAAGGAAATTACTGACGACTCTGCCAAAGTGTGGAAACTTTTACAATTATCACGCAACAAAACTGGATCTTTTTCTGATTCCAAGCTTTTTCTCTTTTGATACTCTTCGATCAATATGATAGAGTTTCTTTTGACACCTCTGAACAAGACTCTTTCATCGCTGCTAGAAGCCAAAAGAAAGTTCAGGATTCATCAATGATATCGCTAACAGATGTAATTGCGTTGTCTATTTCTTGATCTTTTGTCTTTTAATGCTAGTGATATTTCTCCTTTAGCTGCATTTCATCAACCCTAAGCATCCTTAAATTAATTTTAACCCTCTGTAAACACGTGGTCAAGAAATTTTGTTTTCTATCTAGGATTTAGAAAAAGTTGCTATTGGCACATTGCGTCATCGTTTTTGCCAGAGTTGAAATCTATTATTATGTCCAGCATAAGTGTTTCTTGTCCCCCCCCCCCCCCAATCCTTGGTGCGAAACGAAAGTTCCCCCCTTTTTTGTCGCTTGGATTTTATATATTATATATATATATATATATATATATATATAATATATATTATATATATTATATATATATATATATATATATATAATATAATAATAATAATATATATATATATATATATATATAAATATATAATAATATATATAGAATATATATATATATATTAAGTAGTGCACACACGTTTCTCATAATTCATAAATGAACACTATCCGCTATCCGCAAAAAAAATTAATGCGGATGCGTTGTGATGCGGATAGTGAAAAAATTGATAAGTTTCACATATGCGGATGCGATGCGATATCCGCGTACACCTCTAAATATATATATATAATCCTATCTATCTATCTATCTAATTCTATCTATATATATATATATATATAAATATATATATAGATATATATTATATAATATATAATATATATATATATATGAGTGATATTATATATATAATATAATTATATATGAATTACCTGTTTTCTAAAAACTCTAAAAGTTAAACTATCGCTTTCCTCATTCCGCAATCCACGATAGTGATTAACTTCCGCATCCGCATCACATAGGGAAAAAATCACATCCGCCTACACCCTAATATTATATATATATATAATATATATTATTATAAAAATATATATATAATAAATATATATATCACTATATATATATATATTAGATATAAATATATAATATATATATATATATATATATATACTATATTAATATAATAATGAGTAAAAATAATTAACACCCAAAATTTTTACAATTATACTTGAGTATTGCTATTTTACAAAGTTTTCTAATTTAAAAATTAATTCGATGGTTGGACTATATTATTTCAATTATTTTTTTTCCTTCATTATCCTTACGGTATTAAGTATTTTATTAATTTCTTTATTAATTTTATTATTTTTTTAATTATTGTTTGTTATAAAATTATAATGTTAATTATGTATAGATTTATAGTAAGAATGTCAAAGTCAACGATCATAACAATTTTATACTCTAAATGCCACAACACACACACACAATCTCGCTATTCATTTGAGCACGAAACAGCACCTTTTTTAATGCGTATAGAAAAATACGTTCGTA
>JABUQX010108487.1:7500-10000 GCA_015478945.1 Trachelipus rathkii | reverse complement strand
TTTTTTGAATATATGTTTTACCATTGAAGCTGAAAGGTGTTTTCGTGGTACATATATAAAGTAAACTTTTCAGAATGTCTTCTTCTATGGACGGCGGTGGTTTTATGTCATGATGATAAACATTTTCTAATATTATGTTAATAGTTTCAGATATAGGAACATTCGTAAAAAGACTTTCAACATCCCAGATATATAATTTTTCTAATCATTAAAACAATTTAATGTTGGCTAAGTTTTTCCAAAAATTCATCTGTTGATTTAACTATAAATTTTTCGTTAAGATATGGTCTAATTAGGTTGTTTATGTATTTTGAAATATAATAAATAAACAATAATAAATATAATACATAAACAACCTAATTAGACCATATCTTAACGAAAAATTTATAGTTAAATCAACAGATGAATTTTGGAAAACTTAGCAACATTAATTCTTTCGATGCTAACAAAATTATATCTCTGGATGTTGAAAGTCTTTTCACGAATGTTCCTATATCTGAAACTATTAACATAATATTAGAAAATGTTTATCATCATGACATAAAACCACCGCCGTCCATAGAAGAAGACATTCTGAAAAGTTTACTTTATATATGTACCACGAAAACACCTTTCAGCTTCAATGGTAAAACATATATTCAAAAAAATGGCGTATCTATGGGATCACCTTTAGGACCTACTTTCGCAGATTTCTACATGTCATCGGTAGAAAACAAAATTTTTAATGAAAACGCCCCATTTAATCCTTTCTTTTACATACGATACGTAGACGACACCTTTGTAATATTTAACGATCCAGAACATATTCAAGAATTCAAATCCAAAATAGAAGATCTCAGTGGGTTAAAATTTACTTTTGAAAGAGCAAAAAATAACTACATTAATTTCTTAGATGTTAATATTAAAATTAAAGAGGATGGAAAAATTGATAGAAGTGTCTACGTTAAATCTACAGATAAAGGAACATACTTGAATTTCGACTCTTTCACTCCTCTAAACTACAAAATTGCAACCATTAAGACTTTAGTTCATCGAGCGTTTAAGATATCGTCTGACTGGACCCTTTTTGACATAGAAATTAAAAGAATAACGCAGAATCTAATAAATAATAACTTCCAATAATATTATGAGAAAACATAGAACACTTTAAATAATTTATTTACCAATACCATCAAAGATAACGAAAACGATAAGCTCGTAGTATATTATAAAACTGAAAATATCAGTCAGAAAAAAGAGGAAGAGAACAAATTAAAAAAAACAAACTAAAATTAATTTTAAAAGAGCATATTAAAGCAAAGGACGGGAAGAAGCTTATTTTAAGATCGTACTATAAGCCATTGAAACTGAGCTCGTGCTTCTCTACTCGTGAAGCGCTTTCGGATGGTGAGAGTAGCAACGTTGTGTACCGATTTCATTGTTCTGAAACTGAAAAGTGGATGTAACGCGCTTTATATCGGATACACAACGAATACCCTCAACATGAGAATGTCGCAACATAAGTATAAGCCGAGTAAAATATTCAACATTTTAATGAAGAACACCACAAAAATCCCGATAACAGCATAAAAGAAAGCTTCTCCATCATATCAAGAAAAATGATTTTTATGAATTGCGCCTAGGGGAGTCGTTGCTCTTAAGGAAACATAAACCAGTGATAAACATAAAATATAACGAAATGTCTAATTTCTTAAACATCTTTAAATAACAAAAGTAATGTAAGATTAACTTCTCTAACTTTTAAATTTATTAATTTTATTTATTTTATTTTTGTTAATAGCTACACTACATTTATTTTATAAAAATTGTTAAAATATTAGAAAAAAAATTTATTCTGAAATGTCCCGAAAGTTACGGACGAAAGCTTGGTACTAAACTTAAATCAATTGTTTTATTTTATTCAAGAATAATACTAAAGAAAATCTCTTCTGTTGAAAGAAATACATTCAGGAGGCTTGAAAAATTATTATTTATATAAAACGAATTTATAAAATAATATAAAAATTACGTAGCCATTGAATATAAACTACTGGAATTGCTAACTCTCTCTCTCTCGCTCTCTCTCTCTCTCTCTCTCTCTCTCTCTCTCTCTCTTTCACTCTCTCTCGGTCTGTCTGTCTGACTGTCTGTCTGTCTGTCTCTCTCTCTCTCTCTCTCTCTCTCTCTCTCTTTCTCTCTATCTCTCTCTCTCTCTCTCTCTCTCTCTTCTCTCTCTCTCTCTCTCTCTCTCTCTCTCTCTCTCTCTCCCTCTCTCTCTCCCTTCGACAAATTAGAACACATTCTCTTAAGAATAAGAAACTTATTCGAAATATTAATTTTGAAATTTTGGACCATGAATAAGAAGAGAAAAGCCGAAATTGACAAGTTGGAATCCTTGGAATGCTTTTATGATATCTCAAATCTTAATCCAAATTTAAATGAAACCAGAATTTCAGAATATATTTTAATATTGAAGTGAAATTTCGTTATTGGATTCAACCTTTTTACTGAGTATTATATA
>JABUQX010108486.1:0-25281 GCA_015478945.1 Trachelipus rathkii | reverse complement strand
AGCCGCAAAGGTTTTGGGTGGAGCCGGAGCCGGAGCACGGAGCGGAGTCCGAACTTTTTGAGGGACTGGCAGCCGGAGCGCGGAGCCGGAGGCGAAACTTTGGGGGATCTGGAGCCGGAGCCGTGCAGTCGGAGGCGAAATTTTATTGGGACCTGGAGACCGACGTAGCCGGAGTCGAGCCGCAAAAAAAAAAAGGCTGCTCCGGCTCCGCAAATACAAAATTAAGTATTATAATTTATTAATACAGGTGTTATATAAATATATATATACTATGATATATATATATATATTATAATATATATATATAATTATATATATAATATATATATAGTATATATAATATATATATATATAATATATATATAATTATATATATATATATGATTGTCATATCTTAATAATTGAGGAGATCACCTCCAATTTCTTATATTCCAATATTCAATTATACTATATATATATAGATATATAAATACTATATAATATATATAGATAATATATATAGTATATATATATATATATTATATATATATATATATATAATTATATATATATATATATATACTATAATATAGTATATATATATATCTATAGATATATAATATTAATATATATTATATATATATATATATATATATATATATATATATATAGTATTATATATAATATATATGATAGATATATATATATACTATATATATATATATATTATTATATATTATATATATATATTATATTTTCTTTTTTTCCCAGAAAATTCTGTTATTGTTATTTACTAAATCATATCATAACAAAAAATGTTCGGTGCTTCTGTATATAGATAACCTTAATTAATTAAGTTTAATTATCCTTAAAAAAAAAATCATCTGGCAACTAAACCAAAATCGAAAAACACCTCATGTACTAATATTATTCTCACTCTGAAGACTGAAAATACTTTCATAGGTTGAGAATCACTTGTTTACACAGTTGATGGAAACCAGTCAGTTCGATCATAAGCACAAAAGAGGTCTACTTAAACCTACCAGGTTAACCGAATCACCAGTTACTTATGGGGGTCACAATTTATTAATATTAATGCGACATTTAAAACGCTATCATCCAGAAAATTGCTGCATGTTGGTAAAGTATCGCAATTGAGAAGCTCTCGATAAAGTCTGGAATAAAGCTTTAATTTCAAAAAACTCCAGACTAGAAAGTGGAAACTATTGTTTCAAGTTGCCATTAAACTGTTCTGGCTATGGTTAAGTGAAACATTTCAAAATTTAATTGATTATATTGGTTGTATAAAGATATGACCCACTTCAGTTGTTCTTTGCGTGCGAGGTCAGGGCGAGTACAGGGGGCGGGATCTGAGCGGGTTCACCTATTCTTTAACAACCATTATAAATAATCAATTTTTGAATCTTTCACTTAACATAGACAGAACAAGTCTATGGCAACTGAAAAAGTTTCCACTTAGTCTGAGTTTTTTGAAAATTTACAAGGTTTATCCTGGATACCTTAGGCTCGATTTCTGTATCATAAATCCTTGAAAGCAAATAAATAATAAACCAAAAGACAATTTAATAACACCCAGCACTGGATGTTGGAGACCAGGCTTTAGAAAACTGGACGGAGAAGTCCCTTGAGTAGACCTGGACAATATTTGTAAAATAGTTCTAGAAGAAAAAATAAACTTTAAAAATAGCTTAATAAAAAAATTTGATAAAGGACGCTCTGTGCCATTTAAAAACATGGATCACTTACACGATTTTGCAAAGCGAAATTATTGTCAATAAATAGTTTATAATTGTAATTGTGTGGACGAAGATAAAAAACAATATTCCTAGTATTACAGTAAAAGAAAAAATACTCTACATTTCCAGCGAATATATCCAAGAAGTTGTTACTGACATCTTAAAAGAGAATTCGAAATAAAAAGAGACAAGTAATTAGCTAGTTACGGATAACGCATCAAACGGGGTCATCATTTTAGTACGATGAAAAACATAAAAATTAAGGACAGAATAGAGCCGCGAGGGTGAGGGAAGGAAGCTGGTTTAAATGTGATACTTGATTTTAGGTTTGAATGTCAAAACGAAGAAGTAATAAGTTGTTTTCAGAAGTGAAACTTGATTAAAAAGCTCATGGAAAGACTATGTTCGAACGTTATCATTGCCACACGATGAGATGTGGAGTTCATACTTTACAGTTAGCAGTGCGTGGATGGCTCCACATATTCGATAGAGCAATCTTATAAGGCAGGGGCGAACAACTCTCCCTCTCTTCAATTAATCTTAAAGAATGTTCTAAAGAATCAATCTCAAAGATGTGCCATCTTATTTTCAATATAACCAATATGTTTTAGGATTACATATCTATTCTCTCAAAAGTGTCTCTCTTCCAACTAGAAATATTATTAATTATTATATCTTCGGCGAAGGCAATAGTACGGGATCAGTAGATGTTACTCTCTTAACTTTCTCTCTTCTCTACATTCAGTGTCGTGAACCAAATCAAACCCTACCTTGTTGAGAAGTAATTGATTAAAACAGCCCATTACCCTACGAACAAAAAGATATTGCAACATAATTACTTTAACTCTTCCGGATTTAAAATTCAGTATGTATAATAATAATTATCCCTAGCCTAATCACAACTATAAATCCGTTACTCCTTTTTAATTAACTCACCTGGGCGATCGTCTTCCTCCTTCTATTCTCCTCTCGGCCATCCCTATGTCTTATGCCTAGTGATTACATTTGATCGGACACATGGGCTCCTGAAATCTTATGAACTTAGAGGCGGTGGCCGAATGGCATTCCTCCGAGGTTTGAAAAAATGCTTACGCTCTGACCCGCCCCTCGTTCAACTATATTCTCTATTCTCAATACTAGCACTTTCCTCAGTCGAAGCACCGCACATGTCCAACTATTCCGAAAAGGAAGCCCTCTGATCCTTCCAACTATCGGCCCTATAGCTCTCACTTGTATTAGATATAAAAGTTCTTTGAAACCCCTTCTCAAACTCTCTTCTTAGACCATCTGCAATCTCATTCATCTTTTCAGATCGCCAGTTACTGCTGTTCGCGTTCTAAGTATCTAACTGGCCGAAATACTTTCATATTTAACGATTTATGGTTTTTCCGCTCTTAAGGAACTTATCAGGAGACTGCTGTGGCGCTCATAATCCTCAAGCAGTTTGACCAGGTATGGCACGCGTCATTGCTCTCTCCAAGCTCCCCTCATATGGGTTTCCTCCTTCTCTTTGCTGCTTATGATGTCTAGCTTTCTTTCATCGCTCCAATATCGTGCTGTTGTGAATGGAGCTACTTGTTCCTCAAAGTTCTGTTCCAACTCCAATACTTATTCCTACTTTTCATTAATGATCTTCTCACCTTGCACGAGTCATAACTCTATCCACTTTCATATTGCCCATGATTGACCCTTCTTCTTGTATCATTTGCATAATTTCTGTATAATTTTTATGTGAGCTTCCATTCGTCTTATCTTTCGATTCTATTCTCGCTGATCTGGATAGGAATTTCCCGAGTGGGGTCGTCTGAACTTTGTTAACATAATTTTTAAAAACACCCAACTTCTACAAATCTCCCTCTCTAAAACACCTTCTAACTTTCCATTTCTTTCGACGGTTGACAATATAAACATGCCTTGGCTTAACATAAACAAAAAAAAGCAGTCTTGGAAACTCACATCCATCGTTCTAGGGAGGCCTCAAAAAAAGTGGGAGTTGTTTAGACCTGCGAGACTTTTTTTTCCTTTCTCAGTTACCACAGTAGACAAGTCTCATCCGCCCTGTAGGAGTACTGTTCTCATATCTGGTGAAGGGGCTTCTGTTCCCCGGTTTTGGACAGTGGTCTAGTCAGGAGAACCAACGCTTATAAACGATCCTGTTACTTTCCAAGTTCAATTTGGACCCTCCTATCTTTGCGGTCCGAGTTTGTGCTTTTATCTCTTTTCTAAAGTCCGCAGCGCAGGGTTTCCGAGGAAACTTATCACTCGCGTACCACCACCTTTAGATGCCTCGTAGCACAAGGGGCTGTTTGCGTCACGCAGTTTTGTGTAGATGATGGTAACTCCAACGCATAGTCTGCTGCGGTGTCTTCCTTCTTTCCTCCATCTCTGTCTGTGCGATACTCTTCCCATCTCTGTGCTTCCTGCTGAGGCGATTTAGCTCACTCACTTTAAAGCCTGCGTCTGTGCTCCCTCTGCGTAATTTGCGCTAGTGTTATGAATCTTGTGGCGTGACAAACGGCCCCCTTTCCACTGAATAGGGCTCTGCTCCGTGATGGTGGTGGCCAACTGTAATAGGTATATATATATACTTAGTATATATATATACTATATCTATATATATATTATATATCAATATATATATTATATATATAAATATTATATTTAAATATTATATATTTAAGATATTATATTATTATGATATTTATATCGATTTATACTATATATACTATATAGCTATATATATATAATCTCAGTTTCGTTTTTCTGTCATAGCTTACGAGGACGAAATACAAATGCTTCGAGTTTGCTTTCGTTTATTATTAAAACTTACCGAAAAGATGGTAAGAAATGTCAACAAAACGTAGAGGAATTACCTCTATATTCTCTTTAGAGTGATAAATTCCTCTGCTTGGCCGGATTAACCACGTTTTACGAAAAAATGTAAACAAAACAAAGCTATTAGGCAGCGTGGTAGGCCCCGTCTGAATTGATGAAAGTTTCATTCAATACAAATCACTAGTTAAATCTAATTCTTCCAAATGGATATCTATCACAAATAGTGATCAATTATTGCTGTTAATAGTAAACCATTTGTTTTTCATTCATTTCTGTTCTTATTCCACAAGCACGTGCTCTAACAGAACAGCCGATTCCAAATGGTTAAAAACAAAAGTAAGGCGCCAGCACGACTCCGGTCGAGTCTTAAACAGGAAATTCTTGCTATACAACTGTCGGGGTGTGAGCATTTTTCTGTATGGAGGAGCCACCGTAAGAACAAAGCACAAAAACGAAAAACGTCTAAATTAAAAGCAAAGAAGGAATATTAAAAATTAATTCTGTCGTAAACGCTTCTTATTATGTACAATTATGATTAAAGGAGATAGAACTAAAAGAAATAGTTCTATGTGCTTTCGCGGCTACATTTCATATCTTCTATTATATCTCACAACCCACTAATACTATTACTTGGGACTTAATTTTTTTTACTTCTATGCTCCTTTATTCATAAATTGCGGGCCTAAGGCGCCCTTACCATATACGAAGCTTGTTATTTGTTCTGATTGGACGTTTATGAAGAAATCACCTTTCACCGTAAATTTCTAGCTTTAATCTTTATCTCTAACACTTTTGAAAACTTGTTTATTCCGGTTTCTCTCGATAACACTTATCTGCCCTTCAAAACACTACTGCATAGGAGAATGTTCCTAAACTGTCTCTGCTTATCGTTTACATTTCACACCACTTTCACTTTCAGATTAGACATCTTAACAGAGTTTCCACTAAAGAATTTTACTTATAGATTTTTATTAACAAACACTCAGTGCCAGTTTTCTTTATATAAATAGAAGCATCCCCATGAACTTGAGTTCACACATCGTTTCAAAATATAAATGTGCCGACTGCAACGTTGACTATGTAGGTCAAACTTTACAAAACTAAAGATGCGAGCCTCTTCAAACACATGACAATTCCTTTCGGAACTAATCCCATCTCTCATACCAAAGAGATTTAGCTTCTCAGAGATCGCATAACCTCAATAGGCACACCTATATTATCTCCAAATTCTCCATCTTCAAAATGCTTCTACAATGAGAAACTTAAAAATTTGGAATCTTATATATAAACACTTAAACCCTACACTTAACATCCATAAGACGACTTCTTTGGCCACTCCTGATTGCTGAACGTAATTTCCCGAAATTTCAGTTGCAAAAGCCGAATCCGATTTCTTAAAGAGGCTTTTACTTCTTGTTTTGAAAACAATTGAATCAGCTTTGTGATGGAGCCCGTCGAATTGGAAAAAAAGATAAAAGATAAAAAAATAAAATAACATGTTTATATTACAAAAAAAATTGAATCAACTATTTGATGCAGTGATGTTCAACAAAATGAGAATTAGATTTAAAGCAGATTTTATTTTTGAATTTTTCATAAATTCAAACGGGCCTACAACGCCGTCATTTTTTGTTTACACATTTTCGTAAAACGTTAAATTTGGCAAACATAGGAAATAGCAACCTTATAGAATTAAGAAATTCCTTACGTTTGTAAGCATTTCTTACGTGCTCATAAGTTTCTAGCAAACAACGAAACCGCAAACTCCAGAGCATTCTTCGTTCCGTAAGCCCAAATCAAATGAAAACGCCAGGTCTATTATTAACATTGAGCAGTGGAGATAAGATTAGAGAGCCCGAAATTATCAGACATAATTTGCGGATTATAATATAAAATATATTATATATTAGTATATTATATATATATATATATATATATATATATATTATATATGATATATATTAATATATATATAAATTATATATATATATATATATATACTATATATATACTATATATATATATATAGTATATATATGTATAATATATATATATATATATATATCGAAATCAATTTAAAGACGCAAAATGTTGGTATCGGTTAAACGTATCGGCAAAATTTTACGAGTACCATACCCGATACCGATACTCCACTACTCTCAACAGATTTCCCAGATGTACGATACGATTACCGATACCTCCAAAAATCGAAACCCATACCAACGAGAGCCCGATACCCCGGATACCAATGGGCGTACCGGCTGCCATCCACTTAATATATATATATAGTATATATAATTATTATGATATATATATATATACTAAGAGAATACTATATATATACTATATATATATAATAAATATTATATAATAATATATAGTATAAACTACATATACTATATAATTGAAAGATACTAAAATATAAATAATATTACTATTAAAAAATTAATGTATACAATAATATATATATACTATATAATATATCATAAATATATATATGATATATATATATATATATATATATTTACTGTTATATATATATATATTTGAGGGTACCAACTGTTATATTATATTATTCATCATTTATGTGGACGTACATACAATTTTATCCGAAATTTGGTGGTGCTACAATCATAAATTATGTTAAAAAATATATATAATATTTAAATATTTATATAATATATTATAAAAATGTTAAAGTATAAATATAAAAAATCATGATATTTTATATAGAGCGAGGATTAAGCTACTAAGACTACATGTTAATGCAATTTTTACCCCCATAATTTTATTCTCACGTTTAAAGCTTGTATTTACTAACAAAGTAATTACACTGCGTTTATTTAACGCTGTTTAAGCATAATATTATTTACCAGTATATATACGCACATCCTCAAGAAATTATAATTAAAAAAAAAAACACGAATTTATTCTCAATGTGACCCGCATTTTCAAGTGATAAAATAATAAAAATCAGACAAATGTAACTGCAAAAACTGAAAAATGCAACAATGTTGAAATACATATATAAGTACTGCTAATTAAGAATAAAAGTAGTTGCCTCGAATAGTAAATGGTCCAATTATCGATTATAACTTCTTATTAGGAAACGAGAACTAAATATATTCGATACTGAGAATTCGGTCGATAATAGTAACAACTCAATATCATTTATATATTGATTGAATATTGGTTTAGAAAAAAGACAAGCATGTTTAAAACATATCCTCTTTAAAGAGAAGACATGAACTAAGAAAAAAAAAAAAAAAGATTTTACCCGTGAACAGATACAAGATGGCCAAAATTTTTGGACTATAAATTTTGGCATATCACACTGAAAACTAACAATTTTTTTGGTAGTCTCTACTCGAAATGGATAGAGGCATTCCGCGTAACTGCAATTCCGACCAACCATTTTTCTAATTATCCGGCCCAATTTGGCAATTCCCTCAATTTTCATTTGGTTATTTCCGCCCCAATGGCGGCGAATGCCGGACTTAAGAAGAACTGAATCACCATCCCTACACCTCGGGGTAGATTATATAATAATAGATTTATAGTAGTAAATATTAATGACATTATAGTAATTAATTATAACGTAAAAAATATATTAGTTTAAATCAAGTTTTAAAGAGTGACTATCTCTTATTATATACAATACTCTTAAAAATTTTATTAATATTATGTCAGATTTTTTGGTATATACTACTACTATTGTGACTACAGTATATATTATATACTATGCTATTGCTCATCTACTATATATTCAAGTGATAATATGTATAATTTACTAAATACTAGTATTTAATATATTATATTATAGTCTTCAGCCTTCCAGATATTAATAGTCACCAATAGTTATGATAAAAAAATAACTACGAATAGCTAGTTAAAAAACTGTAATACATTTTGAAATCAAGCCCACGATTGTAAATGGAGAAAGAAAGAAGTAAATAACAAATAAGTGATAATAAAAAAGTAATAATTAATAATAATGAGAAAATAAAATAGAGATAAAAAAAGTAATAATACATAATAATTCTTCTCGTTCCCCCAAATTTCGCGTTCCAAAAGTCGATGCATCCCCCAATATTTTCTTTATTCAATGTTAAGCGAAACATGCGCCAGCGCACACACCACCACACACACACATACACACACACACACACACACAGCCCCCCCCCCCCCCACACACACACAGCACCACACACACCACACAAACTCTATGATAAAGATGTTCTAGATAATATTAAATTTTTTTTGATGACCTGACCTGGCCTAACATACAACCTATATGCAATTTATTTTTTAATTTTAATTTTAACTTTAATTTTTTTTTTTAATTTCTTTTTTGCCATTATTTTTAGGTTCCCCCTAAAGTATTGAAAAAGATATAAGAAAACGTTTATTTTTATGGTATCATGTTTAAATTAAGTTTCGAAACATACTAAATTCCTAATTGTGGGAGTCGTATATATTGTAAGAAGTAGATATTTTAAATTCTAAATTGGTTTCAAATCTCAGAGACACCAAAATTATAATTAAGTTTTAGTGTGGATATAGTGTTTTTTTTTTTAGATAACTAGCAATAATAAATCTGGAGAAGCTGGCAGCATATATATATAATATATATATATATATATTATATATATATATTGAATAGTAGTAATTTATATATATATATATATATTATAATAATAGTATTATATATATATGGTATTAATAGAATATTTTAGAGCTATACAGATATTATATATATATAAATATTCCGCGTATAGCGTCGCGGGTTGACGATTGGCCACATTTAACTTTTTAGCTCTTTTCTATCGTCTATTTTTGCTGATTTTTTTATTTCTAAAATCAACATGAGAGGTCTAAGCATCACATAAAAAATAAAAAGTAATTCTAATAATCATAGTTATATTTAAATAAGATCATTTAGACTCGGTGATGAAGGTGAATCGGACCACCATTGTGGTGAAAATTGGGCCATCTTTTTAAATTCCTCTTGTTCATGTATAAAATTCAGTTAATATTTTAATTTTACTTAATATAGAATTGTTTATTATATTAAAATATTAATTAATAATGTAATTAAAATTTTTAAATAATGAAAAAATAAAATTACAGAAATAAATTAAATATCATAATAACTTCCCTATTCACCCCTCTCCGCCCAAATATTTGACACTTTTTTGAATCATATTTTCCATATAAATTCATTTTTTATTTTAATTTTACTTAATATAGTAACTGTTTATTATATTTAAATTAGCTATACCTCATAATAAAAATGTCAATACATAATAGGCCTACAATAAAAGTAAGAATACAATGTGTTGGCACCAATCACACCATTCATCAATTTTTATTGGGGATGAAATCGGGTCCAAGTAGAGCCCAGCGATTTAACCACTATGCACTGTTTGGAACAAAAATTAGTTTGCCATTTTAAACTAACATACTCAACTGGATACACTGAAAAAAATATATTAATTAAAATCTTCTTCGTAACTTTCATTTAAAAACAAGTTAAAAAAAAAACAAACTCCGCATTTCAAAATTCATGAAGAAAAAAATGGTCGATGTTTCCAACTAAAATTTATCTATATTTTTAAAAAATATAAAAACTCTTAGATTAAAATGAATAATCTAAAGAAGAAAACTTGAGAGGACAAAGATAGCAAAAATATTTTTTTTTTTATTAGTCTCCCGTTCCGACGCTATTTAACAGACTGCCGGATATCCGATCCGCTATTCCGGCTAATTCACTACCGGATATCCGGCCGAATACGTTTAACTTCCAGCCCGATATTCCCTGTACCCGCTTGCACCGGCCTAACGTTCATACATCTATCCCGGCCCATCCCAAATTCCTATTATGTATATATATATACTATATTATATAAAAATAGAATACATATATATATAATATATAATATATTATTAAATAATTCATAATGATTATGATTATAATAAATAGATAATAAATATATATAATATATTTATATTATATAACTCTAGTAGATATATATAGTGATATATAGTGATATAATATATATATTTATATATATATAAAATAGTATATATAATATATAATATATATATATATATTATATACCTATATATATATATATAATACGCTAACCAAATATGTTAATATTAAGATTTAAGTTAACGACAGAGCGAACAAACTGCATCTGAGGAAACTCTTGGAAAGAAGAAATAAATGAAAAATAAAAAAAGACAAATTAAAACCTTTTCTATATATTCATATCTTTCCTTTAGCTCAACAATAAACTTGGATCAGTGTAAAATAAAATTGTTCTAAAAAAAATATGTCAGGTAAAATAGGGATTATTGTGAGGTTAAATTGTTGACTTCAAAACAAACTGACCAATATCGTTCTATACGCCTATATTATATATTATTCTATATATAGTATATATATTATATATATATATATATATATATACGTATATTAATACATATTTAGTATATATATACTATATATAACATATATATTATAATAATATATAAATATATATATATATACCAGTGGCGGCTCGCTTTTATGGGCTCGGGCTGGAGCCCCTATCCAAATTAAAAGTGCCATGCGTAGGATGTTTATATATATATAAATTTTGTAAAAAAAAAGTGAAAAAAATTTTTTTTTAACATTAATACAATTATAAGATAATATTTAACAAGAATAAGAATAAGAATGCTTTTTTGCAACAGCAAGTTGTGTGTGTTTTTTTTTTTATATTTCACATATATATATAATAATATAAATTGTGGGCTGCTATTTATACAGCCCAGAAAAAAAGACAAACCTAATGAGTTTAAAATAGAATAATTTGGTGTATTATAATTGTAGTCCAATTAATTACCATAGCAATAATTTTTTAAGCATATGCCACTTGTGTCCTTTTTTATGATTAATAACAACTTGGAGACATATACTCATATAAAATGTTATTCTCCAAGTTTGATCGGGAGTTGCTATCTGTCTTTAATGTCGCTTCATTACATATAAAGAGCATATATATAAAGACAAATTAATATCAGTTGATTCTTATGCTTCAGAGAAAGTGGAGTGTTTCGTCTTTTTCTCTTTCTTTTTCTTGGGCCTCGGGGGGCCAGTGCGATCAGTAAAATGCTTGTCTCTTGGTTAGTAGACTCTCATCACACCTGATATAGAAAAAAATTGTAAATTTTATATATTATGTGATCTGATTAATTCTCATGCTGCGTATATATATTAAAAATTTATTAGCGTAATCATTTATTATAATAAATGTTATTATCTAATTCTTGCTTTGAAAACCTTCAAAGAAGGGTAAGGCTACCATCACTATAGGCGATTTTGATTTCGTACCAACAAAAAATACTGGATTGACAAATAATATTATGATAGATATATATATATAATATATATATATATATATATCATTAATATATTATATATATATATTATATATATATATATATATATCCTATATCTATCTATATTCAACTACTTATATATCTTATAATTCAGTAATAGTATATTAATATATATATATAATATATATAACTTGCAGCCCCCTACCCAGTTTCCAAGTTTTTCACGAGCCGCCATGTAGTATATATACGTAATATAAATATTGATAATAGTCTAATAATGTAACATATTAATAGCTATATATATCAAATCTTAAAATTTCATACCTCTCGAATATTAATTTTAGATCTATATAATTATAATACATATATTATATATATATTAATTTATAGATCTATATAATGTATAAATAATGCCTCATCTGTTACGTTAATTAACTTATATTATAAGTATATATACTATATATTATAAAAGAGGTGGGGTCCGGTGGTTGTGTGGGTCTCTGGACTGTTTGAACCGCTGATGGAGAGAAGGATTACCTTCCTTATGAAATACGCCTTTACATACCTCTCGAATTACTTAACGTTATTCAGATCTCATTGCTGTAGTGTTATGCTGTTTCAATCGACATGGAGTAAGAAAGTTGTGGTAAATTTTCTTTATGGAAAAGCCTTTAAATGAAATAAGTGTTTAAACCCAATCGTGAGCAAAAATAAACATTCAACAACAATACCATCTGTTAGGGACCAGCCTTTACATGACTTTCCTCACGCCATCCGACGGTTAATCCGCCCAAACTACAACCCATCCTAATCAGAAAACATACTCCCTATAAATTCATGAAACTCAGGCATGGTACTGCAACCTGTCTGCCTGTTGCCCACAGCTTACCCAAACTTCTCATAAGAGCACAAAAGCAGCTGCATGATTACAACTCCGTCCACAACAAGTTCTGTTTAATCATGAATCTTAAGTTAAAAAACTTTTTGAAAGCTCTTTGGAAGAAAATATATTTCAAATGCTATCCAAATTCTTATGAAAAACATTTGAACATACATATGGTGTAGCTTATCATCATTATCATTATAATTACCATTATCATTATGTTATCATTATCATTATCATTATCGTTTTATTATTATTATTATTATTATTATTATTATTATTATTATTATTATTATTATTATTATTATTATTATTATTATTATTATTATTATTATTATTATTATTATTATTAATTTATTTATTTATTAATTATTCATGTTAATTTTCAATATATTTTGAGTCTTATTATTATTATTGCTATTAATATAATTAATTAAATTTAATTTAGTTATCGGACTTAGTAATGCTTAGATTCAAATTTCTAGAAATTTGAATTAATATTTTTAATTATTAATATTAAGGCCTTTCACACACGAAAAACTATATATATATATATATATATATATATATATATATATATATATATATATATATATATATATATAGTAGTAGTTATATATATATATATATATATTGTATACATATACATATATATACATATAGTAAATTTGAATAAAAAATGTGTTTTTTCTTTTGTGTTTTTATTATATTATATATACATATATGCTATATATATATATAGATTATTATTATTGTTATATGACCTATATATATATTATTATTCTTATTATTCTATATATTATTATTGTTGGCTAATATTTTATATATATATATAGTTATTATTAATATTAATATATATATATAAATATATATATATTATTATTATATATATATATTATTATTACATATTATGTTGAGTTATACATATATATATATATGTTATTATTATATATACATACATACATATATACATATTATTATATATATTATTATTATTACATATATTATTATTAATATTATTACAATGGGTTTGAATTTTTGTGGGATAACCAAACATGGTCAAATTGGTGCTCCTTGGCTTCCCTGTAGTGGGACAAAAAATCATTTTGCATTTACTCAATGTCTAGGGGGCCCAACTTTAGTTTTTTTAAAAGGGTTTTGACATCGTTTTTTACTATTTTTAAGTTATGAATTTTATATGCTTTGTTCTTCAAAATTTGGTTTTAATACTAATTGAGAGCTATTTCTGTCTCATTTCAGATCCAGACTATTCGACGTTTGAGATAAGTCCTGTGGGTGCAGTGTTTATTACTATTATTGCAAGACGTATCATGGCATGTGCAACAAGGCATAAAGACAGGCATGCAATATTCGGTTATCCACAACCACTTGTCGAAAATCAGCTACCACTGGCTGAGGATGTTTTTAGAGCCTACAAGTTCCATCAAGTAGTCAACAAAGATGCCAGTGTTACTCATCTAGCAAAGTTAGTGGCAACAGAAGTTAAAGGCATATACAATAAAGCAGGCATTCCAACAATAGAATTTGAAAGTGTTATAGTGAAAGTGAAGAGACTAATAGTGAATGTCAATGATTTGATGAAATATTCAAGAAATAAACAATCTTCTCTAACATATCAAGATAAAATAAAATCATTTTCTCGTCTCTTCGACATTAGCGCGTGCAAGTGTGTTCATAATGGTATAGTTGAACGTAATCAATGTCAATGTCCCAATGAAAAGAAAATCCCTGTATTGGAATGGCAATTTTGGCTTGATCAAAACACTTCAAGACGCATGATAATAGGAAAGGTGGACAAGGAAAGAACAGAGAAAAACATGAAACTTCAGGAAAGGAAAAGGAAACGGTTGACATTTGAAAGTAAGATGAGACACAAAGATACGCAAAAATGTGTAAGTTCAGTTGAATTATCAGGCAGTGAGAGTGATGTGCTAGAAGAATCATTTTCCTTAGAATCAGAAGAAATGGAAGAATGTCACCCTCAAAATAGAAACCAGTATCCTGAGTTGTGTAAAGCATTAGAGAGGACAAATGTGAGCAATAGAGATGCATGTCTCATAGTTAATGCTGCCCTCAAGGACCTCGGACTTCTGTCACCAAAAAACGTTGTTGATCCAAGTAAGTTACAACGCCAAAGAAAATACTGGAGAGACAAACAGTCAGAGGAGCATTTGCTGCAACACAGAGGTATGGTCTGCATTGGTTTCGATGGAAAAATAGATGAAACACTTGTCGATACTGGAGGTGTGCGTAGAAAAGTTAGAGAAGAACATTACGTGCTAGTGTCATTTCCAGATGCATGTTACATCGATCACGTTAGTCCTAACTCAGGAAGATCTCGAGATGTATTTAATGAAATTCTGGGTATTATTGAACGAACAAGATCTACAGAGACTTTAAGAGCAGTGATTTGCGATGGAACTCCTGTGAATACGGGTAACAAGAATGGAATAATCACACTGTTGGAGTTACATCTTAAAAGACCACTTCAATGGCTCATATGCATGTTGCATTTTAATGAACTGCCACTCAGGAAGTTATTTAGTGTTGTTGATGGGAAGACAACTGGCCCATCGTCACATGAAGGACCTATAACCAAACTGCTCTCATTTGATCCTCAGACCAAACCCATCATTAATTTTCAACCAATTCCAGGCTCTGTAGTTGATGTTCCTGAAACAGTTACGAAAGATCTAAGTTCTGACCAGCTGTATTTACTAAAAATCTGTTTATTAATTCAGCAAGGGGTACAAAATGCAGATCATAATAATATGCGGTATTTGAAAACTGCACAGCCGGGTGCCTTAAGCCATGCAAGGTGGCTAACTAAAGCTAACAGACTGCTTCGATTGTACGTTTCAACAGAATCCGCATCTGATGATCTGAGGCGTTTGGTACGATTCGTACTGAACTTCTATGCCCCCATATGGTTCTATATCCGCTCCCATCCCTTCTGTCAAGATGGTGCAAAGAATTTTCACTTTATGGTATCACAGTATCAAAAACTTTCTCCTGAGGATCAGAACATCATTTCTCCAGTGCTCCTAAACAACTCCTATTTTTGTCATCCAGAAAACTTGTTGCTAGCTGGTGTTGCAGATGAACGGGAAACAATAAGAAGATTTTCATGTCAACAAATTCTTCAAGCAAGAAAGAAAATTTCCTCCACCAATGTGCAAGTTCGCTGCTTTGATAAAAGGCAGCTAAACGTCAATCTCAACGCCACTTCCTACATGGAACTGATAGACTGGGGGAGTACTCCTATCACCCCCCCACCTCTTCTTGATGATATTAGTGATGATATTTTGGTTAGTAATCAACAAATTCTCCTACCAAAGTATCCGTGTCATTCGGTCGATGTTGAAAGAAATGTCAAAGATGTTTCCGCTGTTTCTAGTAGGGTCGTTGGTCATACTTCTCGACATGGTGCAATACTACAAACCAAACATTCTCGAATCGAAATACCTTCAGTACAGACAAAATCTGATTTTCTATGAGATTTTGTACTATGCAGGTTGTTTAGCATGTAAGAATGTAAGGATATTTAAGCTATACTGTATATCTGGCTATATATATATTTTTGTTTTTAAATAAAAAGATTCAAGGTAAAGTTGGGGTATGAAAACAAATCTTGAAGAACTTACTTTTAACACATTTCAGTTTGTATCTGAAGTGAGCACCAAAATAAAGTTGTTTCAAATCTGCACTACAACTTTTGTATGTTTTCAACCCAGCTTAATATATATATATATATATAGTTATATATATATATTAAAAGCAAGGTGCTATATATATATATATATATATATATATATAAGATATATATATATATATATATATATATATATATATATATATATATATACATATATATATATATATGGTTATTATAGGTGGTTGACTCTAGGAGCGAAATAATAATTAATGTATCGTTATTTTAATAATTTTAAGGTAAATACATTAAATTTTTGGGTAACCTAACCCCAACCTAACCTAACCTAACAACATAAACTAACCTAACCAAACCTTAACCTAACCAAACTTAACCAAAATTAACCTAACCTAATAATAACGGAGTCAACCACTTTTATAAATGTCTATATTATAGAATATATATATATATATATATATATATATATATATATATATATATATATATATATATATATATATATATATATATATATATATATATATATATATTGTTTTGTATAGCGATAGTGAATGTAAAGTGAGAACTAGATGTAAAAATGAGAAATGGTTTGAGGTGGGGATGGGAGTGAGACAGGGTAGTGTCCTGTCTCCCCTACTCTTTATAGCTTACTTGGATGTAGTGATCAGAAAGGTTAAACAGGAATTTCCGAATCTGGATGGTGAAATAATGGTGTACGAGGACAAGTTGGCGTGTTGGAGTGGGGAGGAGGGGGTATTGAGAGGACTTATGGAAAGTTTTGCCAGAAATTTGAGGGAGGTTGGTTTAGAGATGAATACAGAAAAGACAGTGATAATGAGAGTGGGTAGAGAGGATGAGGGAGAAGTGGAGATCGTCATTGATGATGAAAGATTGAGAAATGTGGATCAGTTTGTGTACCTGGGTGGCATATTTACGAGCAATTGAGAATATGTACGGAAAGTGGAGGAAAGAATGGAAAAAATACGGAAGAATAATGAGAGCGTTGTTTCAAATTATGAAAAGTCGGGTGATGGATATAAAAGTGAAAAAGATTATATTTGATAGTATTCTGGTACGCACACTGACATATGGATCAGAAACATAGAGCATTACAACAAGGGAAGAAAAAATTATCGAAGCTGCCGAAATGAAGGTGTTGAGGACAATAGTGGGAAAGACGAGCTAAGATAGAGTGAGAAAAGAGTGGGTTAGGAAGAGAGTTGGTTTGGTGTTTGTGTTGAACAGGAGAGATTCAGCGAGACTGAGATGGTAAGGGCATATATTTAGGATGCCGCAGAACGGGTCGCTAGTAGAGAGAAGGTGGAGGTGGAGAGTGGAGGGAGTAAAGCCGAGAGGAAGACCGAGAGGAAGGTGGGATATTGCGTAGAGAGAGCCCTGATAAGACATGGACTGCCCACTGCGGTGCGTCAGGTGATGGAGGATGGTGTACTTCTGGAAAGGACTGCGTGGAAAGGGATGTTGTCTCCGCTGACAGGTCGTAGGCCTTCCTCATGTAACGTAGGTAATATATATATATATACATATATATTATTATTATTATTATATTATTATATATATACATATATTATTATTATTAGATATATTATATTATTATATTATATATATATATTATTATTATATTATTATTTATATTTATATATTATTATATATTATTATTATATATACAGTATATATATATATATATTATTATAGTTATAATAAGAGTAAATATAATATATTATATATATATATATATATATATATTATTATTATTATTATTATTATTATTATTATTATATATATATATATATATTATTATATTATTAAATATATATATATATATTTATTATATATATATATATATATATAATGAAAATCTCATTTCTAAGATGATTTGAATGCGCCTCGTAAGTACTAATCTTTTTAGTTGTGCTCCATTAAGAAATTTATAACAAAATAAAAATCACACAAAAATATAATAAAAATACATTACGAAAAAATAGTTTCTAAAGTTGAGCTTTCTCTCTGTCTGTCAGTCTATCTCATTATATATATATATATATATATATATATATATATATATATATATATATATATATATATATATATATATATATATATATATATAAATATTCTCTCATTTTTATATATATATATATATATATATAGAAAGATATATATATATGTTATATATATATATATATATATATATATATATATATATATATATGTTATTATATATACATATGTTATATATATATATATATATATCTAAGTATATATATATATATATATATAGCAGCAGAAAGATATATATATATATATATATGTTATATATATATATATATATATATATATATATATATATATATATATATATATATATATATATAGGAGATGCCAAAGGAAACAATATAAACAATTTTATAGTCTTAATTCACACACACACCCAATATCCGCTATTTCTCATTCGGTTGAGCACGAAAAGCCACTTTTTAATTGATTTGAAAAATAGCATTTAATCAAGCGATGATTTTTATACTTTTGCTTTAAATTTTTACATAATCTTTATATTTATTATGCAATATTTTCTCATTTGATCAATTTTCGCAAAAAAAAAAGAATGTTATCGTAACATTATGAAATTTATAAAAGATCGATCGTTTCTATAATGTTAACTCGTGCTAAGCACGAGCAGTCACAATATAGGAGTCGCCTCTGATTATATATATATATATTTTTATATATAGAGTATAAATACATATATATATATATATATATATATATATATATATATATATATATATATATATATATATATATATATATATATATATATATATATATATATATATATATAGTTATATATATATATATATATACCGGTATATTATATATATATATATATAGTATATATATATATATACATATATAAATAAAAATAAATTCTTAAGATATACATATATATATATATATATATATATATATATATATATATATATATATATATATATATAGGTGTGAAATTGAACACAGAATTAAAGGAATTTTAAAATTGAATTACCCCCAGTTCAAATTCGAATTAGTTTTTTCAAATGAAACTAAAATTGAAAAATTCTTCTAGTTAAAGAGAAACTTCCTTTACCTTTAAGCTCATCAGTGATATACAAATACAAGTGCGGTGACTCTAATGCCACCTACATAGGAAAGAACATAAGGGTATCTGCTATAGATCTTTGGAACATTTACACCATTACCCACGTTCAGTGATCAATTCTCTTTCTCTTCGGAAAAATCATCCTATAATGGATTCAAATTTCAATATTTTGGACTTTGGACCTTCATTCTTTAGAACCCTTATATATTTGGCACCACGCTCCAAAGCTGAATGAAAATTTACATGCTGAAAATATTTTGATATTGAAGTAGAATTTTGTTTTTGGTAAAAATTTTTACTATATATTGGCAAATATTACTTTTTATTTACTTATTTATTTATTTATTTATCATTTATTTTATATATATATACATATATATTATTATTATTATTGTTATATATTATATATTATATATTATTATTAGCTGGTTATTATTATTATTATTGCTATATTATTATATATTATATTATATATATATTATATATATACATATATATATACATATTATTATTGTTATTGTTATTATTATATATATATATATATATATATTATTGTTATTATTATATTATATATATATTATTATATATACATATATTATATATTATTGTTATATATATATACATACATATATATTATATTATTATTATAAATATATATATATTATTATTATTATTATATATATATATATATATATATATATTATTATATTATTATTATTAATATTATTATTACAATTGTTATTATATATATATATAATATACATATATATATATATATATAAATATATATATATTATTATTATATATTATAAGTATTATTATTATATTATTATTGCTTTTATTATTAACTTGTTATATTATATTTAATATATATATATATTATATTATTAATATTGTTGTTATTATTATTATACATATTGTTATTATGCTACAGCTGAGTTATATATTATTATTATTGTATATATATATTATTTATAATAATACATATATATACATATATTATTATATATATTATTATATATATTATTATTATTATATTATTATACATATATATATATTATATAGATATATATATATATATTATTACATATATTATTATTAGGGCTATTATTACATATACATACACATTCTATGTTTAATTGATTAATGAACTCATCTACTCGCGCTACATATATATATATATATATATATATAGTATATATATATATATATATATATAGTATATATATATATATATATATATATATATATATATATATTAATATATATTACAGTAAGATGGGAATATTTACTGATATAATAAAAACACAATAGTGAATGCTAAATGCTAGAAGAGGGAGATAATAACAATAATAATAATTGTAAATTTATCACGAGTAATATTTTTAATTTTACTATTTATAAATAATAGTAATAACTAATAATGTGGCAAAGATGATAATAAATATTTATAATAATGTAGACAGTCAAAGCATAAGAAGTAATAAAGGATAGGATTAATTATGTTTATAATAAAAATATAAATAATACCTTTAAAGAATACTAATAATAATAATAATAATAATAATAATAATAATAATAGTAATAATAATAATAATAATAATAATAATAATAATAATAATAATAATAATAATAATAATAATAATAATAATAATAATAATAAAAATAATAATACAATAATAATAATAATAATAATATTAATAATAAAAATAATAATAATAATAATAATAATAATAATAATAATAATAATAATAATAATAATAATAATAATAATAATAATAATAATAATAATAATAATAATAATAATAATAATAATAATAATAATAATAATATTAATTATAATAATAATAATAATAAAATAATAGATAGATAGATAGATAGATAGATGATAGATAGATAGATAGATAGATAGATAAATAAATAGAATAGATAGATAGATAGATAGATAGATAGATAGATAGATAGATAGATAGATAGATAGATAGATAGATAGATAGATAGATGGATGGATAGATAGATAGATAGATAGATAGATAGATAGATAGATAGATAGATAGATAGATAGATAATAGATAGATAGATAGATAGATAGATAGATAGATAGATAGATAGATAGATAGATAGATAGATGGATGGATAGATAGATAGATAGATAGATAGATAGATAGATAGATAGATAGATAGATAGATAGATAGATAGATAGATAGATAGATAGATAGATAGATGATAGATAGATAGATAGATAGATGGATGGATAGATAGATAGATAGATAGATAGATAGATAGATAGATAGATAGACTTATTATAACTAAGTTATATACATACTCCAGGATGTTTATAAAATATAAAAGTTTACATAATTAATAAAGTTATAGTAGAAAATCTTATAATATCAATTTTAAGCTGAAGTAGAATTATGCGAGAAAGTCCTTAAAAAATTTCCATCAGCTCAAGATTAAATAATACTTAATTAATAATACTTAATACTTACTTAATACTTACTTATTTAATACTTAATTAATTAATACTTTTTTCATAACTCGTTAAAATAATTTTTTTTAAATAATAACGAAAAGATGATTATTTTAGGAACATATCAAGTTAAATCCATTACTTAGAGCATATATAAATGATATTATTTCTATTTGAGATATTGAAGCTCCAAATTTTTTTTTGAAATTCAATTGCCAAAAAAAAAGTTAATGAATAAAAATAAAGAAAATGGCTCAAGTTCGATGTTTTAGAACTCGTCCAATGCTGCATTATGCCTTTTGTATGATTAAATTGGATGAAAATTGGAAAGAATTTACTTTCAAATTTAAGTTTTGAGAATGCTGCGATCAAAATTCTCTAAACAACATTGAACCATTCAAAATAAAGGTTGATTCTCAGAGAGGATGAAGAACTTTTAATTTTCTACGATATTACTCATTAATTACTGTCGTTTACAATTATGCAGAGAAATGCTCTAAAATTGGCAGTTTTTATATATAAAAAAGACCGATTTTTAAAGTGTACTTTTATTAAAAAATTATGTTGTTCTTTTTTTTACAGAAAAAGAATGTTTTCTAATAGCCAATATAATATAAAAAAAAAAATACCGGTCGCATTCTTATTGTTTTTATAAATATAATTATATATATATATATATATATATATATATATATATATATATATATATATATATATATATATATATATATATATTTACAAGTTTAAACAAAATTCTTCTCTTTCAAATCTTTTTATTATAGTAAGGAAAAATAATAATAATAATAATAATAATAATAATAATAATAATAATAATAATAATAATAATAATAATAATAATAATAATAATAATAATAATAATAATAATAATAATAATAATAATAATAATAATAATAATAATAATAATAATATAAATAATAATAATAATAATAATAATATAATAATAATAATAATAATAATAATAATAAAACTTCTCAAAATATTGATACAATATTGGAAAAGCATTCTCATATTATCTACCGGAACCCTGCGTCGGACCGATGAGGCGGACCCGGAGCCGGAATCGGAACCGGAACCGGTGTCGGAATCGCAGCCCGGAACCGGACGGTGTTGCGGACCCGGAACTGCTGCTGCTGCTGCTGCTGCGGCAGAAGCAAACGCTAAAGACACGAAACAAAGGGCATGAATGCAGTGTCGCATGCTGAATCGATATTGATTTCGATGGTAAAGAAGAAGACGCTGACGCAGGAGGAGACGCTGAAGGTGACAAAGGATATGTAGAAGGGGTTTTAAAACAACTCAAAAGGGTGTTTCCACTTCTCAAAAATACATAAATAATAATAATAATAATAATAATAATAATAATAATAATAATAATAATAATAATAATAATAATAATAATAATAATAATAATAATAATAATAATAATAATAATAATAATATGTAAAGGGGGTGCTCCGGGGATCGACCAGCTTTTTCTCAAAAAGTATAAGAGCTATCGGTCTGAAACTTGGAATATAATCTATATATGGGTTAAGCTCGAATCCGTGTAATTTTCAAGTCTGTAGGATGTATATAGAGGGGGGTCACCCCCGAGAGCGTAGCCGCTACGCCCGCGTTTAAGCCCTTTTGGCTTTCCAAACCTGAGATTGAGTTAAGCCTAACGGCTAATCATCGACCCAGGTGTTCGATGCGCGTGAGAGAGAGAGAGCGAGCGAGCAGCGCGCGCGTGCGTGCACATACACCCAAAGTCATTACAAATGTCACGTCGAAGATTTGTTTTCCAAGGAAATCGAATCTGAGTCGAAAAACGATCCCTGTAAGGGATCGTTTTTTTTTACGCACTCCGACGTTGCGTTCCGCCGTGGCCGCGTCTTCGCATCCGGTTCCGACGCCGACGTTGAGAGCCAGCCTGCCTCCGACTCCGAACTTATCGTATCGTGCTAAAATTTGGAGAGTGGTTAGATACGATGAGGTAACCTCAGTGTATACGAAATTACGCCAGCGTGGGTCCCCCCGAAGGGGGGACCCACCCCCATCAAACATTAAATATTGATGTAGAAGGCTGAAATTTGGTAAGAGGATGCAGAGTTGAGTTTCTAGAAAGACTTGGTATAGGAAATCAAGGAGTTGGCTCCGGCACCGGTGCTGGAGCCACTGCGGTGCTTAGTTAATAAACACCGGTGCAGCTGTCAACTCCTACTCCTCCTTCCTCATTCCTCTTCCATCTTCCTCATTCTTCTTCCTTTTTCATCTTTCATCCTTCTTCATTCCTCCTTTGTTTTTTGCACTCTGTGCTCTTTTTTTCAGTCGGGACCCCCCTAATGGGGGTCCTAGACCCCCCAATACGGACTTATAACCATCATATTCGAACTCTACGACCTCGATAACCCTTATAAAGACACCAAGATTGTTGTTATACGAATGTTTATTAACTCGGCACCGCAGTGGCTCCAGCACCGGTGCCGGAGCCAACTCATCAGATTCCCATACCAAGTCTTTCTAGAAATTCAACTCTGAATCCTCTCACCAAATTTGAGAAAATTACGAACATTTCGATTTTTAAGTGGGGGTGGGATCCCCCTTCGGGGGGACCCAGAGGGTTGTAACTTCGTATACAACAAGGTTACATCCCCATCTAACACCCCTCCAAATTTTATCACGATACGATAACCCTAACCCATGTAGATGTATATCGAACTCAGAAACTGGATGCGAAGAAGAAACCGCGGTGGAAAAAAATAACAAAAATAATAATAATAAATAATAATAATAATAATAATAATAATAATAATAATAATAATAATAATAATAATAATAATAATAATAATAATAATAATAAAAACTCCAGAGGATGAGTCGGAATCGGCGCGCTACGGCGCGGTGCGGGGCGATGCTGTGCGGTGCGGTACGGAGATGGACCCGAGGGCTGAGCTGAAGTCGACTCGAAATTGAGATCACTCCGTGATCTCAATTTCATATATATATATATATATATATCATAGAGTATATAGTATATATATATATATATATATATATATATATATATATATATATATATATATATATATATATATATATATGTTATGAAGTTT
>JABUQX010108485.1:0-32719 GCA_015478945.1 Trachelipus rathkii | reverse complement strand
CAGAAGCCGACCAGGGCCCAACATCAATGATGATAACCTTACCGATTCCGTATAGCACCAGCTTTGCTGGAAAGAGCTTTCCTGACTTCAGGATGAAGATTTGTTGACTCTTTAATGCTGGAAGCCATCGGTGCTGCAGATATGCATAATATCCCAGCGAATCAAATGCCAACACCCCACACATGATTACGCAACCGAAACTAAATGATTTAGTACGAGATCTCTATTTGTCAAAACAGCAAGCTGAAAACTTAGGTTTACGCCTGCAGGAGTGGAATTTGTTAGATCAAAGGTTAATATTAGTATATATAGAAATAGAAACAGGAATTTAGAGAAACATTTTACAAAGAGTAACTTAATATGTTCATGTTCCGATGTTAATGGACTTATGCGTGAGCTTGGTATTCCGTGTTTAGATGGTGAATGGCGCTTATTCATAGACGCTTCAAAAACTAGCCTAAAAGCCGTCTTATTGCATAACTCAAACAAGTTTTCCTCAATTCCGGTTGCGCATGCTGTTGGAATGAAGGAAACCTATGAAAGTATGTCGGAAATATTGAAGGCTATTAAATATTATGACCACCACAAATGGCTTATCTGTTGTGATCTGAAAGTTGGTCTACTTGGTCTAAAGGGATGATCACCAAACACTGTTGTTTTTGTGTTTATGGGACAGCGGGATACTAACCAACATTACGTACGAAAAACATGGCAGAGAAAGAGATACATTTACCCCGGCAAAGAGAATGTTTAAGTATAAGCCCCTTGTAGATCCTAAAGCGAGTTATTTTACCACCATTACATATTAAACTTGGATGATGAAGATTTTGTGAAGGCCATGGATAGGCAAGGAGATGATTTTAAATATTCGTTGACGTATTTTCGTGCTTAAGTAACGCTAAATTGAAAAGGGGCGTTTTCGCCGTCGGACCGCAGATTCGACACAACGTGACCCCGCTTTTGACAAGAAATTATTAAACCATGATGAACTTTCTGCATGGAATGTCCTTCAAAGACGTTATTACAGGCTTCCTTGCGAAACAAACGAGGATAAAAACTTGCCCCTCGATATAGCTCTAGAGAGGTGCAGCTAATTCACAAGACTTAGGCTGCAGAATGTCCACTAAAATACATTTTTTACATTCTCATCTTGACATCTCTTTTCACCAAATCTCGGGGCAGTAAGCGATGAACAAGGTGAAAGATTCCACCAAGATATACAGCAAATGAAGGAAACTTATCAGGCCAGATGGGGATGAAGCCAATGATGGGAGTGATTACTGCTGGCTTTCTGAAAAGAGAAGACAACTTCTGAACATAAAAGAAAAAGTTATAGTTATCGAAAGTTCCAATGGCACAAATTCAGGAAAGATTAAGGTACAATATATATCATTTTATGTTGGTAATGCCATTATACATACATGTTTTATGTACAGTCATTTTATAACTCTGCTAAATTTGACTAAAAATTAATAAAATTTTATATGTCAAGTTTAATAATAAAATATGTCTTTGCTTACAACCATACGCATATTTGGAGTTATATCTTAACTTTCGAAGCTTGTAACTCAAAAACTATACGGAAAACAAGAATTCTAAAACCCTTTGGAAATCTGGATGCAAATTACGTTTGGTTTGGGGGGGCTACAGACCCCGAATTGATAATCGAAATTTTCCAAAATTTGTTTTCCCGACCATAAAACCTCTTAATTTGATTAAAAAAGTACAACTAAGAGACTTAAGCCATCCAAAAATTTTGATAAGAAATAATTTCGAGTGGGTGGGTGAACCCCCTGACCTCCCCGTCTACGTCCTTGTTTTATATATATATATTAATAATATATATGATATATATATATATATATATATATAATATAGGTATAATATAATAAATATATATTATTATATATATTATATAATATATATATATAATAATATATATATATAAATATATATATATATTATAATATAATATATATATATATATAATATATATATATATATATGTATATATATATATATTATATATATAATACTATATTATATATATATATATATAATATATATATATATATATATACTATATATATGCGAGCTTTTTGGCTCACCTTAAGAACAGGATTCCTCTCAGTATGCGGGTTCGAGTTCTAGTTCGGCCACGTGAAAGGACACAAAAAATTTGTCGTTAGCTAGGGAGATTTTCTGCCAATATTTACGTATTGCAGTTTACGCGCATAGTGTATTACACTAATCTCAATACACACACATATCACAACCATAGCCAACACACATACAACAGAACAGCCTATTCACAAAACAAATCACTCTCCTCATGCTTCTCGCATTGCCGAAAAAAGCCGCGTACTAGGCATGCGAACCCACGCCTTACGGTGACAAGCATTCCGACTACGTCGCGCTGAAGCAGGTTGCTATCGGGCCTAAATATTCCTACACCTTCCACTTGTCAGAAACCATACAAAATACTTTTCCCTGACCAATTTCCGATCTCGTTAAGAGGCTATGTCGGTAATAATAAATAAATAGAAATAAGATATATATATATAATATATATATATATATATATATATATAATATATATAGATATATATATATATATATATATACTATATATATATATATAAGCTATATATATATTATATATAAAATAATATGATATATATATATATATAATATACTATATATAATATATAATATATATAAATATAGAGATTAGCGTTGTCTTGGATGGTCGCAGAAAATTTAGCAGGGCATGGAGAAGAGAAAACAGAAAGAGGAGCAACAAGGAATTGAGGAGAAGTCCAGCGGCAGGTCTGAAGAAATGATATTAACACCGGGTGGAAGAAATGATTTGCTGGTCCGAAGAAGAGATTGTTTAAGAAGAAAGAACTTTGGCAATTGGAATAAATACATTATGAAGGCAGATTGAAATTTGAAAATTAATATATTTTGTATTGTATTTATTTTCGATGAAAAAATACTTTTTTGCTGTTATAACAAATAATTAATTAGACTAACAAAATTTTAAAACAACTGGTGTGAAGCAACAAAATGGCTCATCGTAATTCTTTTGGGAAATGAAATTAATTTCAAATATTTTATTTACATCGCAAAAAAAGTAGGCTTTTACCTTGCAAATATGTATTACAGAAGAACTGCGAAATTGGGTGGGATGACAACGTCTTCGCCTTTACCCATTGAATACTCTCTTATAATAGTTGATTTATATAGATATGATGATGATGATAAATATTAATAATAATATATGATTGGGGACCGATAGTGCTTAATTTGATAATATGCGTAATAATGATAATAATAGTGTTAATGTTAATATAGTTAATGCATAATGATACTTGGCAGTTGCGATAGTAATGATGGTAATGATGATGATATTAATGAAGTGATGCATAAAGAAATTGGGCAATAAGGGGCATTATTAAGATAATAGCTGCCCTGATAATAATAATAATAGGATGGTAATAGTGGCCGTATTAATGTTAATGACAATTTAATATCACCAAAGAACATGATAAACATTAAGGTGTATGTATGTATATGTATGTATATGTATGTGTATATATATATATATATATAATATATAATGTGTATAGTTATATATATGTATATATATTATGTATATATATTTTTATCATTGTATATATTTTTAAATTTTTTTTTATAGTATTTTCATATTATTTATTAAAAAGTGCCCGGATAAGCTCAGTGTTAGAGCACTCGCCGAACCAAGCGAGGGTCCCAGGTTCGCAACTGGCGGGTGGCAGAATGTGAGCTATCTCTCCTTGGGCTTGGCTCGTCCTGCTCGGGAGTTAAAATTGAGTACCCTCCCCCTGGTTTAAGGGCGTCTGCCCGTGAGGTTGGCGGTGTTTATCTCTGCTAAAAAAAAAAAAAAAATATATATATATATATATATTATATATAGTATAGTAATATAAAGATTTTACTATATAGTATATATAGTATATTATATATATTATATTATAATATATATATATATATATATAGATATTATATATATATATATATTAATTTATATATATAATATATAAGTATATATATTATATATATATATATATATTATATATATATATATCTATATATATATATATATATATATATATATATATATATATATAGAAACTGCTACATTACTTAGTTGCATGAAATTACATCTAGTGTTATCTAGTCATTGAATGAATTAGTTCTTAAAAATAGAATCTATCTGCCAGGTCCTCCTTCATTTTTCCTCTCAGGTCTGATTTTATAATGCGAAGAGAAGCAAAAGCCGTTTCACACTAACTTGTGTTGAAGGTAGAGCAGTAACAGCAATTGCAGCTTCTTATGCAATGTCTGGATATTTTTTGATGGCCTCTTCTAATTTAAACTTCAAAGTTATATCAATTTTTTCAACTTCTTTCAGTGTAACAAAGAAAATTTGTCTAAAGTTATGGGATATTTTGTACAAGGAAGATTAAGAACATTGACCTTTTTCTTGAACCAGTCGACGCTTTCGACTAAGCTCTTTAATGTCTAGAAACTTTTCATACTAATCTTCTGAGCATTCTGTAAAATGGCTTGAGAAGGTAGTAATGGGGATAGTTGTAGTTTCATCACTTACGATATGTTCAGATGTATCCTTTTCTTCTTGAACTTCTTGCAACCCTTTAATGCAAATGGCCACGTTGCAAAGTGCATATTTAGCATTTTGTTGTTGATCTTCAGCTAAGCTTACCCTGTAGATAGGATCAATATGAACAGCAGCTGGTAGAATATCATTGTCAATGAGAGAAATTTCTCTTCGTATCAAGGAGTCTTTATTTCTTCAGCATCTTAAATATAGATGGTATAAGGATTGAAGGTGAAATATTAGAATATAATCCAAATTGAAACATAAACTGAAGGTTAAAAAACTTCGAAGTTTGCAATTGCATTTTGTGATGTTGAAGCCGCAAGTCAGTGAACTTGTATGAAGTGATTGAAATCAGAGTCACAATTCATAACTTTGTCAGTTCAAAATTTTCTGACTTCAACTCTATTATCTTGAAAGTTACCGACTCCTACTCCGACTCCGACTCCGACTCCGACTCCGACTCCTACTCCGACTCCGACTCCGACTCCGACTCCGACTCCGACTCCAACTCCGACTCCGACTCCGACTCCGACTCTGACTCCGACTCCGACTCTCTTCAAAATTATCGACTCCTACTCCGCGACTCCGACTCCACAACCCTGCTACAGACACAGAAAAATACTCGAAAAAGACGTTTTAGAGGTCAGAAAAAGTTGCAGTCTGCTTTTTTCCATCAAAATAATATCTCAAAATTAACGAATTTTATGTCCATTTTTAGCTGGCCGGATGAAGGCGTTTTTTTAAAATGGGGTTAACTGAAAACATCAACAAAAATAATATAAAGAGTAAACCATTGGAGCACCTATCTAAAAATTCAAAAATCTCAATTTTTTTTTGAAAAGGGGCGAGGAGAGAGAGAGAGCGAGAGAAGCGAGAGAGAAGAGAAAGAGAGAGAGAGACGCAGAGAGAGAAAGACAGAAGAGAGACGAGACGCAAGCAGAGACGAGAGCCAAGAGAGAGGAGCAGAGAGACGAGAGAGAGCGGAGAGAGAGAGACGAGAAGAGATAAGAAGAGATGAGCATGAGCAGAGAAAGAGAGAACCCGAGAGAAGATCATGAGCAGAGAGAGAAGAGAGAAGAACCTGAGAGAAGCAGAGGACGAGAGATTCATCATTAAAAGTTGGCAAAACTGAAATTATCATTAAAATTTTATTATCAAAAAACCAACTAAATTCTCCTGATTAGCTGTTTCCCAAACCTTAGTTACAAATGTTTTTTTAATATCCCTTGATAAAATACCTCTTTTCAACATTAGAACAGTAATGATGACCTTAATTTAATAGCTTATTAATTAATATATGACCTTCTCATCTAATTTCTCTTTGAGAGATTCTGTGCCAATATGAAGAGTCACTGCTGACAATCAGAGACTCATCAAATATTGTAACTTTTATGAAATGGAGGAAAATTTGCTCCTAATATTATTCCATAAATTCCACTGCCTTTGAATACTCATCCTTTGAAGTACTGTGGTCTGATATCTTGCGTTAAAAAATATATGCCAATAAGTGCATCTCTACTGCCTGATGATACTCCTTTTTACTTTTGTTATTAAAATCTTGCTTTTAAAGTCTTGTTATTCCTGTTCTAGCCCCATATTATCATATTTTTCCAAATATAAAAAACATCATCCCTTATTTAAACAGTCATTGCCTTCAAGTCTGCGTATGATGCTTGGTCCACACCACTCCAACAAATGAGTTTATATAATCTCTTTGAAACATGCTGGCATCCGCCCATGCGTAGAAAATGAAATCCTCAAGAGCCTCGAAACTTTCAATTTTTAAACATGTAAAAATTGACATATATAGTATTAGAATATATATATATATATATATATACTATACATATATATACTGACTCTAAAAAGGATATATTCTAATAAAGTATTACTAATATATACTATCGATTATAGTTATATATATAATTCATTCTTACAATAACATTTAGTTAGCAGAAAAATTTTGATGCCTTTCAGTTGCTCTAGCATGGACAAAACTGAGAAAATCATAGTCGATTTCCTAAAAAAAAACAATGCAGTATATCCTTTAAGATTTTTTATGCATGGTTTTTTTATACGTTTAAATAAAACATTGGTCCCCTTTATGTGTTAAAACCAAAGTTAAACAATATGTTAAACCAAATGTAATTAAATAACACCTATCCCACCCTACAGTCTGAATGACTACTCCTTTTTCTGATCAGTCAAACTCTTACTTTTAAGACGATTTATTATATTTCTTTCAATATTTATACAAACTCAAATTATAAGAAGCGAAACCGGCTATTAAAAAAACCAAAAACCATTTTATAATAATTATTAACATTATTTCTTCTTCTTAGTACAATACTTGTTATGATTAAATTAGTATGATATAAGATAAAACTTAATGCATAAACATGCACTCTATAGCACAGATTATATCTCTATATATATATTAATTGTGCTAAACAATTGTATATTACACAAGAAGTAATAAGCCTCTTCTACTGTCTCAGAGGTCAGTCCTTACAAATTTGTTGGATTTATATAAAATTAATAACTGTAAGATTGTAGTAGTGTACATATAGTAAACTTAACTCTTATCTACAGTTACTATCTTGTTGTTTGCCTGGCAAGGCCTTGACATCATTAAATCTCCTATAAGAAAAATCCCGCCGTGATATATCGCACTTATATATATATATATATAGGTTGACTTCATTTAAAAACTTCAAATATGCAAATATTAAGAGTGTGTGTGATATGAAGTACGCGAATTAATTGTTGTATGAGACCATCTATATATCACTGAATCTCTTCAAACCCTTGCGATCATCCTATGAATCCTTCAGATCTTTATACTAGGCTACGTTCCGCTTCTTCCGGATTCATACTTGAATCCCTTCTATACAGTCAGATCTTTATCTCTACCTGTAATCCTCTTGCATCGTGCGATTCTAAGCTTGACTATCATCCGGCCTTCTTCGTAGAAGTCACTCTAATGTTCCTATCTCCTGAATCTTATCCTCGTAGTTCAATTGTGAGCCGTCTGGATCATCCTCAGTCTTTTCCCTCACAAATCCTATCACAGTACGCGCATCACTAAATCCTTATCTCAACTTGGCAACCATTCCCAGCTCAATCAGATACACCGTCATCATTTATCTATCATATAGTTGAAGGATCTGGAAAATTTCTTATCCCTTGATCTTTATGTCATGAGCAATGTACTCGAAAGCGAAAGTTCCGTTTACCCACTAATTATCTAGAAATCTAGAGCCTGCTAATGCCCTCACTGTATCTATATTTTACACATTGAACTAACTCTCTCTGCAAGGAATATATATCTTCAATTCTATTAATCATACAGTCTTTTTTTCTAGTTATAATTGTGTGTAGTATGTGAAACATAACTTTTGTCAGAAACTTCTCCCCCGAAACCATATACTCGAGCGATTTTAGTAAATATAAAATCGTTTGTTTATGGGAGTCACTTTATCCTTTCATTATATCTTAAGTAGATCCATCGAGAGTCAAGTCTCGAGACTCTCTACTTGCGGCCGTATATCTATCATATAATATCTCTCGTGGTGAGTCAAGCAACTACACATACTCGCGCACCGACATGTTGCCTTGAGCGTCCACGAGTAGAACCACACTGCCAATCACGAGAACAGTCCAGCAAGAAACACACACTCTCACCCAAAAACGTGATCGTTTTAAAGCCGATATCGCAGCGGATACACATACTGTGACCAGAATTCGAACTTTCAATTTCCCAGCACAGGTCCACAGATTTATCCTCCCGAAATTAAGAATGTTATGTCCATTTTAGAAGCTAGCTACACGTGCGCTTCTACAAATACTGGCGAGTAGCTATATATAAGTAACAACACTTATCCAATACTCGTTATACCCTCGCCAGTTTAAAGTTCAACTATGCACTTTGCTTGTCTGTATCTTTTATGCACACAAACGAACAGCTTCTATCACATCGATAATTTCAATTTGTTCGGAATGAAGGCATAATCAATTCACAAATATATCACATTTTCACATTGGTGACTGCCAATGCGACAATCAACTTTGTTTACTGTTATGTGTGTAAGGAACGAAAACATTTTCAATATTATATAAGGCGCTATTTAAGTTCAATGTAGTCTACCAAAGATGTGTTAATAGACGGAGAAAGCGTAGCTCTGCAAATACCTGCCGGTGTAAACAAATTCTTATGGAAGATTATGCACTCATGTATCTTAAAACGTCCGCTGCCTGCATCTATGAAATTGACTAAGTAATTAAGTCGGCTATTATCTCGGAACAGCTACATCTGAGATAAATGTAGTATTCTCGGTCCGGCTTTGCTCATGACACTATGAGTAGACCTTTACTCAACTAGAACTCTTATCATTCTTGCTCAGAATGTGTGTGATTTATAATATACAATTGCTACTAGAGCGTCAAGAACACTTCTGAACAAGCGAATACGTCGCGGTATAATCAAATTAATAAGAGGTTGTAACAGAAACGCGTATGGTTACAATAAGAAGAGTGAGATAATGAACACAGTTCTGCGATATATCTGGGAAAAGTCTTGAAGAGAGTACTTTAATTAATAAATTACTAAAATAAATATATTCATAGATCACATATATCACAAACGAACAAAAAGACAAAGACGACTAACGAGTAAAAACTAGAGTCAATAAAGCAAACCAATAACACCCCAACACACCAACCCCTGTCTGTACCGCTACTCGTGGATATGAACTCTCTTGTGACTCTCAAGGTCGGGTGCGCAGCTATAATCACACAATAGTCACATTTAGGTTCATTTTCATATATAACATATTCTAAAAAATGTTCTTTGAATAAAATATCATAGTTATTAGTAGGAAAATTCTATTGATCTATTGCTTCCAGTCATATTTGAATTATCATTTTGTGTAGACATTGTAGTAAGGAGGAAATAAAAAAAAAAACAAGTTTTCCTTTAAAGCATTTTTAACACAAGTTCAAACTACATAATCGTTCAAATGACCATTTTCTGTACATAGGAAATTCAAATTTATTTAAAAGAAAACGGTTCTTTTATTAAATCTCACTTATTGATGCCAAAAACACAGCATGCACAGCCACTATTAAGTTACAACTGATCGGTTGTATAGGAAAACATAAAGTTTTTTCTTTATGAACACTGTTAATATGTATTCTAACTAACATGTCTTTTCACACTATTGGAGATTATGATCTATTAATGCATGAATCTTTGCTGCTATTCTAAAATACGTTTGTGGAGTATTAACTGTATGAATAGTGTTATATGCTATATGCAATGAAGATAGCGAACAGGATCATCAGATACTTATAATGTATCTGCAGCAGAGGATACAGAAACTACAAAATTTGATGCTGTATTAAAGTATAATAAGATGAAACTTATACTTCAAGGAGATACAGAGAAAATTTCGGAACCTTGCCCCAATGAAAAACGTATGCTGTTAATATAAATAATTACTTAGATGAAATGATGAAACATCACTCAATTGTTCACTTTCTACCAAAGTATCCTCATTGTAATGAGACCAGCCTTCCTAATATACCTCACTAAGCTAATCGTTCTTTCCACATATCTTTCTTAATACATATGTATGCTTTGACCTATCCAGAGCTAGGCAGACCAAACGTACCAACATAATACATATGACTTGTTAATTATAACGTCTCTTTCCTTATTCGTCTCAAAATATCTTTCTTTACGCCTATCTTTCATAATACATTGTCTAACTTAGCCTCTCCTGACCTAGCTAAACTAAACATAAGAGCCTAAAATATCCAACTTATTAATTGTACGGCTTTCCTTATAGCCCTATAACTATCTTTCTTTAAACCTATCTTTCTTAATATATTTTCTAACTAAACTTAACCAACCTAACCTAACTAAAACATCATTGCCCAAAATTACACAGCGGACAGAGCATATTTAAATTATAAGACACCTTTTACTCTATTCTTCTCTTAAACTACTTATAATTACATCCCTTAACAGTTCAGACGATGACTGTTATTTAATTTGTAGTATTTAATTCTAACTTTAATTTTTTTTAAATAAAAAATTGTTGTGGTGCTGTGTGGCACGTTGCTCGGGGCGGTGCTGCTAAGTCCTTATATATATATATTATATATATATAATATAGGTATTAATATTATATAATTATATAGCTATATATAATATATACTATATATATATATATATAGATATATATTGATATATATACAAGTATTACTATATAATATATATATATATATATATATATATATAATATATATATATATATATATATATATATATATATAGATATATATATATATATATATATATATGATATATATATATACGCAGCGGGGAAGCGCGCGCTTTTGAAGGCCGTTACCGTGGCCTAAGTTGAAGAAGAAGAATGCCCCTACCCACCAACATACACACACACACACAGTATAATACGTATATATATTATAATATATAAAGTATATATATATAGTATATAAGTATTAATAATGATATAAATAACGTAACATGTAGTATTCTTGAAATAAATAATAAACTTTATCGTGAAAATAAATATTTATTCGCATTTATATATATAATATAATTGTATATATTTAGTTAAAATATTTAATATACCATAAAAAATTACCACTTCTATTCTTAATAGCATCTTGAGTATAAACCCTTTCATAACTTATATTTACCCTAATTCAAATCTAACCATCGATCAACGTGAACCTTAATTCTAACATAAATAACCATAACTCAAACTAGTGTAACGTTAAGAATAAATTCTAGAAATCCAACTCATTTCAATTCCTAACCCTTTATATCCTTAAATCCTAATCTTATCCTAATATCAACTTAATCAATATATATCCTTCAATTCATACCTGATAATTTCCTAAATCTATAATCTTATCCTATTAATATCCTAATAAATCTATTATATACTAACTACTCAATAATTCTAATCTTAAATATAGTAATCTCAACTTCTTCCTAATCCATTCTTCTCATATATTATTTCTAAATATAACCTCTCAGTTAAAAATTATCTTACAACTACCAATACCTAAGTCTCTCTTAAACTACCCGATATATTTCAGCTTCTGACAAACAAATATATTAATACAAGATAATGAAACGAGAAAGAGAATCACACAGATGAGGTTGTACACATGTACATACATAGGTAATATATAATACTACTATAATGAGCAACTCATAAACTAGAGAACATATAAAATTACTCCATTCAATCAAAATAATATCCAGGTTAAATATATAAGATACTAAAGCAAATACAGATGTAATATATTAATTCGACTGATTAATACTCAGTCACTATTCTGCCGTTGTAATCCACAAGGAATATTCCCATACGACATGCCTGCTCGTATTCTGACGATGATGAACCTTCAATGATTCAGGACCACACATGAAAAAGAGGCTTGACATGCTGGAGGAAGCCATTGTGCTCTTCTTACTCAATTACTCAAGAACTCTCAGAAGCTTAAAGTTGTGGATCCGAAAGTTTAAATACCAATCGGAACAAATCTCTTAGTCTACCTGGCTGATTTTGAGGCTTATTGTAGCTTACACTACCCTAAGGCCCATCACCAATGCGTTACGACTCTTGGCCGACAGCCTCACAGAAGCGCAAAATTCTTGAACAATATACCGAGCACGTATCATTATTAAAATGAATGAGCAATTTTACACCACAATGAAAAGGAGCGTAACAGATTGTCAGCTACTAGAAAGAATACAGAATACAAAGGATACGATCAATTAATCTTATGCTCCTATAATAAAAAAAATATAGATTGAACAAACAGTTTGACGGGTAGAAAGATTGGTGAGAGTTAGTGAGAAGAGAGAGAGAGAGAGAGAGGAAGAGGAGAGAGAGAGAGAGAGAGAGACGAGAGGTAGAACGAAGAGAGAGACGTCAAAAAAGGACACATTTCCTTCTCTTATCAAGAGAGCAATGGAGAATGGGGGTAAATGGAGGGTATAATACTCCATAGAAGAGCGAAAAACCCCCTTATGCAGAGCTGGCAACCTGCGTCTCGAGAAGTTCCGAAGGTACGCACTCATATTATTCCATACCTACGCTATAACACTTGTTAAAAGAACATAATGTGATCCTTCGACAGTAGTCACGAGAAAATAAAGTTACAAGTCATAAATGAAGAGCGCCTACAATTTAATGCATCACGCGATTAAAAAGATAATAATTTTAACTTTCCAATAATGATCAAGTTTTAATATAAAGGTAACATAACCCTAACCTAACCTTAACCTAACCTAAACCCTAACAACTTAACCTAACCCTAACCTAACCTGAGCAATTTTACGAATTTTCAATTGATTTGAAAACACGCCTCCTAATTTAGACTTTGCCGAAAAAAAAAATATCAAGAATGTTAAAATCAGAAGGTTAGGGTTGTTATCAAGAAAGATATTATAGTTGTGTGAAAGACTATGTCAAGTAGATAGATGATGATGCTGAGTTATTGATACGTAGAAAGCAAGAATGTTTTCTTTAACACAAATATAGGTACGCATCGATTGGCTACTCTCCTAGCATAATTTCATTTGCTGTTTTGAATAGGGTCGTCTCTCCTAGGAACAGTCTCTCAACAAATGGAGTTATCAGTCTAAGAGTGGATAGAAGAGACAGTAACAGATTGATCATTGATAAAAAAGAGGAAAAATGTTGGGAATAAACCAGAGTTTTGAAGAACATCACTACTGATAAATTAAAAGGTTTAATGGTTGGCTATTACTACCAAGTGTCATTGAACGATTGGAAAAGAAATTAGAGAGAATGATCAATGACAAGATTAGAAATTGAAGCTTTGTGCCAGACTTTATTAAAAGCCTTCGAAGGATGTTTAGTGCCACAAAAAAATATTCACCAAAATGCGGAAGTGCAGAGGGCCAAATGTCGTTGAGAAAGGGTAAAGAAAATCAACCAGTCCTTACAGAAATCAATTTCAGTGCAAATGGGGCTGCCGCCTCTTGCAGTCTCACACTTTGGATGAGCAAAATAGGAGCTTTAGGAAACGTATTCTCTGAAAGCGTTCTTTTTTGAACGTGGTCATGTCTAGTGGTTAGATAGCGGCCGTCGTCACTGTCTACTCAAGCCGACCGCGCACTCCAGTTTCGATCCCGCTGATGGAGAGTAAAATCTCCTTGGCTCATTTTATTTGAAATTAAGATTTAAGATTGTAAATGTTTCTATCAATCTTCCTTTGTTCGAATAGATACGAAAACTTCAGAAAGATCAGAGGTAAAAGGGATTGGACTATAGTTGAATGTTGACTGGGGTCCCCCCTTCAGCATATGCTGATGAATGTTACTCCGTCCTTCCAGTAGGAGGAAAGGTTGAAGTTGATATCAAGTGAGGAAACTGTTTACCATGGCAGGATGCAAGCTCAGAACCCCACAAGTTTTAACAGTTATGGATGAATAACTTCAGCAGACTCCTTCCCCTTCTTTGTGAGGCTCAGAGAGTGCAGAAATAACATTTTAATGAGTTGAAAGAAGGCGGAGAGGAGGAATAGCTCTGGAACCGTCTAGAGTGAGTTTAGATGGAAAGTTTGAGAAAGCTGTTCATCTTTAGCAGAAGTTAAGACAGCTCAGCATTAATGACAGAAATATAAGATGAGGGAGGAAGTAGGAAGAAGGACAAGTTGAATGTTGACATTTGCGCAAAGTAGGAAGCGCTGAGCAACAAATTGCATTAGGAAAGTAATACCAGAAATATTGTTGCACTTTCTGTGAAGAAAAATTTGCTGCTTTATGAATGCGTAATATAAATATGTTGGCTCAATAGCTTATAAAACATTAATATAAATGATATAAATACTAAATAATAATAAGAAAAATTAGATATTGATTTTAAAGCTAAAAAAGCAAATAAAAAAATAGTAAAAAACCCATTTTTTTCACAATCATAAAATACCTAACATAAATATATATATACTATATATATTACTATAATAATATAGTATATATAAATATATAATATATATATATATATAGTATATATATATATATATATATATATATATATATATATATATATATATAAATATGACCAGATTTTTAGTTAATAAAATGCCTTGTCGTGGACGGATGTTCAAAATAATTTGGTCATGCCTGTTCTAAATGGAAAAAATTTCAGTTCACTTTGTCACTGAAATTAAAAGCTTTGATCCTATTTGCACTTTTAATAATTAAATTAAAAAATGAATGTATATTTAAAAACTGACGCAACTCGATTAATTTTTTAGTAAAGGTCAAATATTATTTTAACGATAATGTCAAACATAGTAAACTTTAAAATATTATTTTACGGTAATAATCCGAAAAATCGTGTTTTTGACTTGTGGCATTTCACTGTTTAAAGGTAGTAATGATTCTAATTTCACTGTTTAAAGGTTCATATTCATTTTAGCATCGAAAGTATCTTTTCATCTCCGGTTTTTTTTTCAAGTCGAGGATTGCAGTGTTGTACGGAAGACTAATAATTACATGTCCGACATGAGGAAACATTAATTTCTTTCACCCAAAATTTAGACATTTTTCTCTCCCAACCTTTAATGACCATCTCTTCACTTGCATGAAAGTAAAGATTTGTCATTTCCATTTGCCATAACTTTAAAACAGGGTTGTGATGTCGGTCCAGAATTTTGCGACTCCGACTTCATTCATTAGGAAAACTCAAACTCCTCCTACTCCACCAATTTAGAAAAACATCTGCTTTCTACCTCTACATTCTACCTCTACACTCTGTACCAATGGCCTGTTTTAAATAGGCCCTAATTGACAAATCATAGCTCCTCTGAAGAGATTAAGAGCGACTGCCTCAAACTCTTTTGAAGATTCTAATACCTTTTGTTTTATTATTCCATATTGAAGCATTTCATCACCACTTCTTGAATCTTCAGGTTATTTTATAGGTTTAAGGTCTTTTCAAATAAATATTTTAAATTATTGATAAACTCATTTTCTTCAATTATTATCAACATTTGAAAGTTATAATGACAAATATTTAGCCATTAGTAGGCTTAGTACTGTTTAAAATATAATATCCTTTACTTTTTTTTTTTAATTTATTTTATTAATATTTTATTAATGAATAGATTCCAACTCAACTCATTTAAAGAAAAAAAAATACTTTGATTTCACCCACTGGAAAAAAAACAACTCCTAGTCAACCCTGAAACCACCGACTCCATGACTTTGACTCCACAACCTTAAAACTTAAAGATATGCAAGGTGTAATAACCAGATCCTAGAACTTTTCTTGACTGAAACCTGGGTATAATGATGATTTTTAACAAAAAAGTACCAGAACTTTAACTTCGATGGTGAACTTAAATTTTTCCTGATCCCTAAAATATTTACTTTTAAGATTAAATATATCGAAAATAAAACTTTCAGTGTTTAAGGAATCAATATTTGATATTTCACAATTAATGCTTCAATGGCAAGTTTCAAAGCAATCCTCTTACACAAATGAAATAAATTTCCGTCCATTTCTGTGGTATTACCACAAACACAAAAGAAGCACCCAAATATGAATAACATCCTGGTAGGAGTAGAACACAGCACGTTTCATTGGAAAGTTTGTGGTTATTTCGAGGCCTTTGCAATTTTATTAGGACCGCAAGCCGGATACACCGAACATTGTTGTTTGCTTTGAGAGTAGGATAGCCGCACAAGAGACACCCACTACACATTGAAAAGTTTTCTCCAAAGTCAATCATTAATAATGTCTGGATGAAAAATGTTATACAAAAGTCTTTGATACAGCTAAGCAAAGATTTGCTTTGCTCCCCTATTAAAGTAAACTGAACTTACCACGATTTTGTTTTAGTTTTGGACGTGAAAGATCTTGCTTTCACTTACTTAAGTCAAAAATTGACCAGGCTCATTTTTGAGAAAGCAGAAGCAGGCGTGTTCATAGGTCCACAAATCAGTCCAATTTTTAAAGACCACCAGTTTAAAGCAGTGATAAGTGACAAGGAGAAAGAGGCATGAAAATATTTTAAAAACGTTTCGAGGGGTTTTCAAGGAAATTTTCAAAACTGAAAATTTCAGTATTTGGTGTATTCTTACGAACAGCTGGGGTGCAATGTATTGCTGAAAGTTCACTTTTGAAATCATACCTGAGTTTCTTACTCCAAAATTGAGGTGACGTGAGCGCTATGGTAAGCATTTCAATCACATTTCTGTATTGGAGCTATATTAGTTGATTATTAAAGATATTCTCCTGAAACAGAATATCATGAACAGGTGAAAGGGGAGCCTTTAAGGCAAATAATTTTGTATTTATGTTTTATTGTACTTTTATCTAGAAAACAAGAGGTGATCAATCAACTTACAAAACATAAAAATGTCATATCTTCTTTTTAACATTCATGTCATATTCTCTTCTTTTTAACATTCAATCATCCAAATTTTGTTGATCAGTGTTGTTACTTGTGCATCTAAATTGAGATCATAACACATCTCCAATCTTCAGTCATATAAGCATAGATTTAAAATAGTTAGCACACACTTATCAACCTTCACATTGTTCTTGGTTCCGAAAGCACAGAATCTCTCCTAAGACCCTCCACCCACACCTAACATTTTGCACGCTTAAATTTCTCTTCTCTTGATTGCCCAAGCCGGAGAAGGTATGCCTAAAATTGTGGCCTACCAACTAGATGGTATATATTTTATATTATATATATATATATATATATATTATATATATATATATATATATATATATATATATATATATATTATATATATTATATAATTATATATATATATATATATATTTTATATATATATATATATATATATAATATATATAATATAGTATTATACCGACCAACGAAAAAAAGTGCGGATGCGGATGTCGTTTGAAGTGTGGGATGCGGATGTGCGGATGCGGATGTTTCCAGAGATTTGGTTGCAGAGTCAAATTTAATTGCAGGATGTCATGCCCGGATGCGGATGTCACCAATACATCTCTATATATATATTATATATAATATATATATATTATATATAATATATACATATATATATAATTATTATATATATAGATATATATTTAATAAATATATTAATATATAATATATATTATATATATATATATATATATATATTATATAATATATTATATATATATGGTTCTATACCCCGAAAAGTTCAGGCATGTATCTAGATATAACAGCTACACGAAAAATAAATATCTATTTTATTTATATACCTGACAGATGCTATTATATATATATTAATATATATAAATTAGTGTGTATACCTTAAATCTCATTGTTCAAAAAATAAAAAATTGTAAAAATCTTGAAAATATTACGGTTTTTTGACAATTCGCTCACTATATATATCTCTAAAGTTGCCAAATGTGAATTTTTTTTTTTTAAAAAAACGGACAAATACCCACGGGTAAAAAAGAACGATAGATAGAGTCGGGGTTTCTCGGCCGACCGGGGGACGACGCGGGGGACTTTCGTCCCCCCCTCTGTCCCTCCCTCGGCTCGGCTCGAACCCCCCTAAGAAGGATATTAAAAAGAAAAAAATAATATTTTCTGCAATTATATTATAAAGCGACATTTGGCAACTTTTCTCTCGTGAGTGAATCAGTGAACGTCTTCCAAGTTGTGCACAGCCTAAATTTGTAAATCAGATTGCTGTGCAGTTATTAAATAGTAGTTATGTGCCCAGTCCCGAGGCAACCTATTTCTATATAAATGAATTAGAGATATATTAGCTTAGGGAGAGAATGATAGCCGAAGGCTATCAATTCGACAACAGACAAGACGCTAATTCTATGTGTCTATGTTGTATGTGTTCATATTTAGCGTAACTCGACTCCGACTCCGACTCCGCTACTCCGCGCTTCCGGTCGGGTCCGGCTCCGGCGCGGTTTTCGTTACTCCGGTCCGGGCGCGGTTTGGTTCAGACATCGGTTAGGTGTCGTCTGTTTATTATTTATAGTAACTTATATTATTTATTTTATTATTATTATTATTATTATTATTATTATTATTATTATTATTATTATTATTATTATTATTATATTTCCACCGTGGTTTCTTGCTTGTGCTGAGTTCGATATATACCATCTACATGGGTGTAGTTTAATAAACTCAGTCGTAAGTGTATTAACAACAATGTTTGGTGTCCTTATAAGGTTATCGGGGTCGTAGAGTTCTGAATATAATTAATGGTTATTAAGACCGTATAGGGTGTCTAGGATGCCCCAGAAGGGATCCCGCCCCAAACAGTGAAATATAGGCGTAGAACAACGAAACTTATGATATACTAAACCATTTTTTAGTTGTATCTAAGGTGTATACGGGGTAAAATGACCGTTTTGACCAAATTCGGGGACCTGCCCATCAAATCTGAAATATTGACATAGAAATGATGAAAACTCGGTATACAACCTTCTGAGGATGTTTCTTAGATGACCCTGGGTGTAAAATGACTGTGGGTATGTCCATGAAACGGTGACTCACCCTATATTCTGAAATATTGACATAGAACAACGAGATGTCTTTATATCAACCCTTTTTAGGTTGTATTGTGGGTAAAAATGACCGATTTTTACAAATTCTCTCTATCAAAAAAAAATAATGATGAAACTCGGTATACAACCTTCTGAGTATGTATCTTAGATGACCCAGGGGTGGTAGAATGACTGTGGGTGCCCCAGACGGCGGACTCACCCCAAAATCTGAATATATTGACATAGAAGCGAAACTTGATATAGAGCCTTTTTAGGTTGTATCTTAGATGTATCCGGGATAAAATGCCGATTTGACCAGATTCGGGGACCAGCCCCACAAACTGAAATATTGTATAATGATGAAACTCGGTATACAACCTACCACGTGGGGTTGTGTGGTAGTAGCTATAAGGTACTCACATCATTATAATGGGTTAAAACCGTTACACTAGCCTAATAAGGGGGTCATCTGGGAACCCCAAATCTGAAATATTGACTAGAACGATGAACTCTATATATATACTAATTTGTTAAAATATATACCGATAATATACATATTATTACCCATACATATATGGGTAAATAGCCGTACTTTCTCAAGAAGAGGGGTCTATCCCAGCCCCAACTCAACTTGAAATATGTATACATAGATCTCTCGTGATGAAACTTGGTATATACATACATACCATATTGAAGCTACTCTACGATAATATAATTGGTTTAATATTAGTTATCAATACCTAAGAGGGCTCTGGGACATATATATATAGAATATTGATCCTAAAATTATTAAAAAACGATTCTGAATAACTCGCGAAATCTTCTACTCCTTTCAATTATACTCTAAGTACACATATACATTTATGCCTTCAATATTCCGTTCACACCCCAATTTGGGTCACCAGCCCACAAAAAACTGAAATATTGGGCGGTTAGGAAACAACGAAGCTTGGTATACATCTTTCTTTTGATGTATCCTCGATACAGAAAACAAAAAAAAAAAGAAAAAAAATTCAAAAAAAAAAGGAAAAAAAAAAAAAAAAAAAAAATTTTTTTAAAAAATTACAAAACAATAAGCCCTTAAAATTCCTAGACTAATTCTTTAAATAAATATATTTAATATAATTATATACTGAAACCCAAATTTCTATTATCTAAATATCTCGATCTGTGTTTTTTTTATTCTTTTTAGTTTTTATTCAGACTTAAAAAAATTTACGTTTTTTATATAAAATCAAACACCCTTCTAGAGGCCTCATAGGAGCCTCTGGAGCCTCTGAGAGCCTCTGGAGCCTCTGAGCCTCCTCCTCCATCCCTCCTCACCCTCCTCCACCTCACGCCCCTCTCCTATTATATATTATATTATAACATAACACAAATTTTATTATTTTTGTTTTATATGCTTAAAGAGTTTTGTTTTTTTATTAAATTTTACGCTTTTCATATTAAACTAAGATAGTATAACCCTAACCTGTAAATCAGTAAAATCCAAGTACCTAACACACCCCTCCCCCCATTCTATATATATATTATAATAGTCTGATTATTATTATTAGCAAAATTATTTATTATAACCGTCTAATTATTCATACTGTATCATTAGTAAAATGAACGTAACAAAGATTCCATACTTAACTAACAATTAAAGTAACTTAACAATGAGTGCAGAACGGAATTCCTACTTATCACTTTTTCTAAATATTCTCAATATGATATTTTTACTTAACATAGTAAATTATTTATAACCAAAATTTTATCATAACCTGTTCTAATTATCATAATGATCATTGAATATATGCTAACGTTAACAAAGTTTTCACATCAATAAAAAGCAAACATTAGCATCACCTTAGATTTTAAAGAATATATACTATATATATATATATAAACATGAATAAACCAGTAACAGCGTATAAAATATATATTAATCATTAATAGCTTATCCAATAAATTTATTAACAAATAAATATTATTAACATTGAGTGACAGAACGAACCTACTACACTTTTTTTCTAACATATCATGATGTTTTTACTATTAACATAGACCATTTTTAACAAAAAATTATCACAACTTTGTGTAAGTATCTTACTGATTATGTTGAATATATGCTAACGTAACAAAGTTTTGTTCATATTATTTAAAAGCAAACAAGTAATCATATGAAGATTAATAATAATGTTACACTCACATCCTAACAGCATTCTTAACACGAATTATATTACAAGTTCAATACTTAACAACTTGTTACATAACTAACATTTGCATAACAATACGTAACTTATTCACATCTTTCCAAGACATATTCTCTTAAGAGATATCATTATTATTTGTGCACGAACATTAGTAGATATTTAACTATAAAAATTTATTCAATCTTTGTGTAAATTATCATACGGTTGTTTCAACGAAAATACGCTAACGCAGGTCAAAGATTTCACCATCAATTAAAAGCTTAACATAATTCATATAACTCCATGATGTAACAATATTAATATGTGGAAATAATGAATCGTGAACATAACCCTATGACCTGAATAAATTACACTAACAATTAGGAAAGTTCCATACTTAACAACAGTAAAGTAACTACCGTTATCATACAAAAACGTAAACCTATGCATACTTTGTCAAGCACATGTATTCTACTAACATTAATCATTACTATTTTCGTATTATACACAGCTAATATTTGGCATCGATCCTACCTAATTTATCATACTGGTTTGATCAAACGAATAATATAGCATCAACGTAACAAAGTTTTTGTATTCTAGGTTCTAAGCTAACAATCATAGTCTAACAGAATATAACATACATACCGAAAAACCTAACATACCTTAAACACGAATAAACAGCTACATTAACCAAATTCAATACTTAAACAACAGTGAAGTAACTGAGCAATAAATTATATAGAACGTTTACCTTCACATGTTTTTTTTTCTTTTGTTTTAAAATTATATGAATTAAATACACGAAATTGTAGGTATTGCAATATATGATCTCTTAATATATCTTTAGGAACTTATATAGTTTTTTTTTTTTTAAAAAACTTTGTAGATTTAAACTAGAACCTTGAAACTTTTTGATGTTGAATACAACTGTTGGTCTTTTTAAGCTTTTCATAGTTTAATATAAATTTATTATACATAAACTGAAACAGTTTAAAACAGTAAATAACAAGCGTCAATCTAAAAAAGTGCATAACATAACATAACCTGATATGCAGAATATAAGTATTATATAACATCAAAACCTAACAATAAATACCTACATACTTGGCAACTCAAGTGAAAGGTAACTGACGTTGACGAGCGAGCCGTACATGATTCAGCATCTTTTTTCAGAACAGATCTCTAACTATACAGCTATTATTTTTACCATTAACATTACCTATTTTACTTTTCTATCATAGCTCGCCTAACAAATATATGTGACTGAGTGCGTACCAAAGTTTTTACATCATAAGCTACATATCATAATCTCTGAACTAAGGGAGTATATTATATGACTCCAAATACCTAACTATACCTTATGAAAATTCCGAATAAAATGACTAACATTAACAAAGTAAGATTCATACTTAACAAACACTAAAGTTAACTAACAATTAGCATAAGAACGACCGGATGTTACGTATATGTGTCCGTTTTCACTAGAGTTATCAAATACAAGTCGTAGAAATTGTTCAAACTCCCCACTTCTCTGAAAATTACGCAATACTATGATTCTTTGTTTACACTGAGCGAGAGCGGTAGCAAAATTTTTAAAAACATTTTGCCTAATACTAGATATTACCAAAATGAAAACCCATTAGGGGTATGATATATATAATAGTTATAAAGCCTCACAGCCCATCCTTCTGTTAGGGTTGCGTTTAGGGTTAGCATTGTTATAAAACTGGTTTGTTAACATCATCTCGTTAAATGCGAGAGAGAGATTACATTCCTTTATATATATATATATAGTCTTATAATGTTCATTGTCTGACTTTAAAACTATAAAAATGGTATGTTGGTGTGCCCTCCCTTTTCTTTAACTTAGCTGAATAATAAATTGTAAACGATATTGATAACATGGGATAGAGTATCGCATCCAAAAGTTTTGTCTAACTTTACGTTCCATCGTAAGACAATGGAGAACGTACTATAGCCTGTTCCGATTCGTTACACCCATACAGACCATTTTCCTTAATCCTTGAAGAATTAAGTCGCGTGTGTTCGATGAAGTTTAATACTTGGAATAAATGAAAAGTACATATTCTCATCAGTTGACAAATTCGTGGGGAAGTTGCGGATCAATGGCCGGGCGAATGAAATTTGACTCTAAAAGATTAATCTTAGTTTTTTCACTACATATCAATATTGAATCCATTATATACGTAGGTGTGGACTGGCGAACCTAATTCAACGGGGATATTCCGCCCCACCCTTGGTGTTTGTGTAAGTGGTAAAGAAAATATTACAGCGTTTATCAAGATGCATAGGAACAGATATCTAATTAAGGCCATCACCCGAAGGCTGAGGCCCTTACCCTCCTTGCGGATGAGGGTAACTACACTCATAATCTCTCTACTCCCCCACTCTCATACTCCTCAATCGCGTCCCCATTGAGTTTTCTCGGCATCGACGGGTAATGTTACTAATAAGACCCTTATAAAGACTCTTGGTTTTGTTGTTGGGATGAAAACTGTATTTATCTTTAAGTTAGGTACGGGTATGTAAATATTACCTATGACATGTGGAAATTAACACTGATTTGTTAGCAAAATGATGAGTTTTGTAAGATATACTGATTGTTAACTATAGACCGACTCTATATATATATAGTATACTCTATATGTATATATATATGTATACAAGAGTTGATGATATAGGTAGAGCTGATGGTGAATATATACCCTACTATATCTATTAGTATATAAAGAACTTAATTTTGTGTTGTGTATGGATAAAACTTAGTTACGTTTCACTTGATTTATTAGAGAAATGATGAGTTTGTGTAAGATATTTACTGTGTTAACTGATGAAGATGTGTTAGAAACGTGAGGCCTAGTTTAAGTTTTTGTTGAATAATGTTAGTTTGCCTTAGACTTTTTGCTATGATTATGATACATCATCGAGTAGCACACTGATTTATAATAACTCAGCTCCCAAGTCTATTACATTTGCTGTCAAATCACCTTCTTATGATACGCAGTTGCCAGCAGATTTTACATTTTGTTTAATAAATTATAATAAGTATTGCATCACTTTATGTAGATGGTTAAAGCAAAAAATCATTTTTCATGTTTTCATTGTTTGAAATTTTCTGAATAGGGTGTGTAGGTCTAAAAAGAAGAATATATAGCTAAAAATTAAAAATTAATATTGATATGGTAGAGATATTTGCTTGAAAAAAAAAACGTGTGGACTAGGTTACGTTTTATATACTTACTATTGGTTAAGTATGGTACTGTAATAACAGTATTCGGTTTAAGGTTGTGTCGAGTTTGTCGTTGTACATTTATTTCTTAGTTCATGTTACATTCATGTTAGCTTATTGATGTGGAAAACCTTATTACGCTAGAGTAGCATATATTCGCTTGTCAGTATGATAATTAATCAATGTTGTGATAAATGAGAAGTTGAAATATAACAAATATCTTACCTCTACAACAATCGAACAACCAATAAACAACAAACACCACAGCAAACAACAACACGAAAACAACAACAGCTCGAACAATCCTCGAAATATATACCATTTGAAACGATGGAGCGTTCGTACGTCATGTTCTTGTTTACTTCTTTCTGATTGGTTGAAGAAAGAATCTCATTACCTATAAGGGTTGTTTTATACATGCGAATTTCGCCAGTAAGATAGTTTTTCGCTGTGTTTATATGATGACCTCTCGTTCTGCTTTCTACAGACGTCCTCTTTACGAGGGTCTTTGTAATACCCAACGATGTATCATTTACATTTTTTTTCGTAAAACGAATGGAGAGCAATAATTTACCTGTGTTCCAATTGGAGGTGCAAGTAATATATACCTTTAATCATATCAGTTGAAGAATTCTTCAATATTATCGAAAGCGAAGCTTGGGTAAAAGCTGAGTATGTGTCATCTGTTACATCGTCTCTTGATGAAATCAGAGGTGACAGCTTTAGAGGCATAATAGATTAGATGTTGCTTTCACTGCATCGTGATAATGTTAAAAGAATGATGTACGCGAACTATTTGAAACCTAATGGATGCTGTCCACATTCATGGCTTACGTGTATAGGTTCCACTGTTCAGACATCTGAAATATAACAGCTTGGCTTTGTTTAACATGAAAAACGATTTAAAGTCTCATCTTAAAGTTGCTGCTCGGGGACTTAATTCATATAGCTCATGGTGTAATCTACGATAATTTACACTGAAACATATGGATTCCGTTTAATGCAGTATACAGAAATGCCCTAATAATCTATCAGCCAGGATACGTTTACTTCTCGCTTGGCGGGACGAGTCGAAGTGCCTGTTAACCGAAATATGCACGAAAAAATGGTTTTTTGTGCAGCAAGTTGTAATTTTATGCTTACATTCTTTCGGTTGAGTTGAATCTCTGGAAAAACATATAGAACTTGCTCAATTATACAGAATCCTATGTCCACCGATTAGATGGTTTAATATATTAAAAAACTTATATTTACTCGTATGAATTAAATGAATGTATTTATTATTGAAGTAGTGCTTTTATTTGCAAATTATATGTTATACACTGAAAACATGTTTTACTGTCCCCTTATGTACTCTTTTGTTTAAGATGTTGGGCTGGCTGTTTTATTCGTGCAGCCATTGTGTGTTAAATGATTGTTAATGATCAAAATAGTGTTAGCTTTTACAGAGAATATAAAAACTTTACTTTGTTCTTGGTCTCTTACCCACATGTATATATATGAGTGTTAAGTGGGACTTCTTTGAATCGCTTAAATAGGTTAGCAGTTATCTATAATAGAATGCTAAGGTTTAGCTCTTTCTATGAATTATAATCTTTAGTTCATGCTATATAGATACTATTGTTGCTTTATTAATGTGTAAAAACTTTTTTACGTTAGAGTATACTCATCGGCTTATGAAATCACACACTGTATGTGTACTATAATCGTTCATGTTAATGTAAAATAAAACATTGTATGTTAGAACAATCTCAACATATAATTAATAATACCGTGTTTTTGGATATAGTTAGGTTACGTTACTTTTACATAAAATAGTTACATATATAAATAAGTATATATATATTACTTAGTATATATATATATAATACTATATATATATATTATATATTTATAATAAATTTTAATAAAAAAAAAAATATTTAATTACAATATATTAGATAACATAGTGAGAAAGAAAACAATCATAAGAAAAAACACAATTTTAATATACATCTTACTTGATATGTTTTAAAACATAGAACACGTAGCTACATTTAAATAAAAAAATTACCAATCGTATAAATGATATAATGTATGACTATTAAGATTGTATACGTTTTAAGAAATGTATAACCTTTTACATACTCAATGTGATGGTCATTTCCGATGTATTGTTTTTTCTAAACTATCCAAGACCTAATGTATCTCAGTTAATATATAAGGGGTATCTCTGCTGAATAATTACAAAGATTGTTTCTTTTGTACTGGCGATTATCTCTTTTCATAAAGAAGTGAGTTGATATATTTTTCAAGGTTGAAGCGCCTCTGAGGTAAAGCGTGTTTTGTCTACCTAGTGATTCGAAACCATTGTTGCTCATCGACATCGTATTGTATGTCAGTACATGCGTGATTGTGAGGATATTATATAAGTTCATGCCAGTAAATCATTTTCATTCAACCTTTAGATATTTCTTCGTTGCATCTTGGATAAACGCTATAACCCTTTATAAATGTAATATTTCTTTACCACTATTACACAAACACTCCAAAAGCAGTGATTTGGTCTCGGGGAACTATCCCCGTTGAATTATTTGAACCCTTGGTTACAGACCAACCAACATACATAATACATATAGACATAAGATAGTAGATAATGACAGTATAATACAATATATATAGAGGAGATAACAAATATATAAGACCGACAAATATAATCACAACTCCACCAACATTTATCAACATATAGAATTTTCATTTATCCAAGTTAAAACTTCATCGGAACACCCGACTTAATTCTACAGGATAGGAAATGTCTTTATGTTGTTGAACGTAGCTAGATATCATAGTATAGACTGTGTCGTCCATTTGTCTTACCGATGGAAAGTTAATAAAAAAACTGTGGATGCGATTCTTCCATGTTACAATATCGTTTACAAATTTATTTATTCACGAGAGAAACCATTTTTTTTTAGTTTTAAAGTCAGACAAGCAACTGATGAAGAGCTTCATTTGTCGCTCTTTTAAGAAGAATGTAATCCTCTCTCTCTCACAATAACGAAAGATGATGTAACAAACCAGTTTATATAATGCTAACCCTAAACGACAATCCTAACAAGAAGGATGGGCGTGGCTTATAACTATTGCGTAATGTTACTTTTTTTCATACCCCTAATGGGGTTTCATTTGTAATATAGTATTAGGAGCAAAATGTTTTAATAAATTTGTTAAGTTGACCCGTATGTGTCAAAAATAAAAAGAATCATAGGTATTGCGTAATTGATTTCGAGAAGTGGGAGGATAGTGAACAATCTTCGACTTGTTATTTTGATAACCTAGTGGTAAAACGAACACATCAGCTTTCGTACATGGGTCCTTCTGTATTGCATTGTTAGTTACTTAGTGTTGTTAAGTATGGAAAAATATCAGTGATAGTCATTTATTTGATCATAAGGTATGTTAGGTTTTTGTCATTGTGCTTATATCCCTAGTCAGGATTATGATTGTTTAGCTTTATTGATGTAAAACTTGACGTCAGCATATATATAATTAGACAAGGTTGTGATTAAATTTTGTTAAATGTTACTATGTTAATGTAAAATAATGTGATATGTTAGAGATTTGTATGAAAAAAGTGTGAATATGGTACGGGCTGTAAGCAACGTCAGTTACTTTCCTGTTGCTAAGTATGGTATTTTTCAGTTTCTATACATATACATATTATTCTATGCATCAGTTTATATTATGTTATGTTAGCTTTATTGATATGAAAGCTTTGTTATTTACTGTTTACTTTTTAAATATGTATATAAAATGTTTAAATGTAAAATTATATTTATACGTTATAAACATAAAAAAGAATAAATGTTTTAGTAAAAACAAAATAGTTTTTAAAAAGAAATAGTTAAAAATTAAAAGTTTTTTTAATAAGGATAATAAACTAAACAAGTTTTAAGAAAATTAAAAATTTTAAAAAATAGCTTAAAGTTCTATTAAAAATTAAAAGTTTAAGAAATAAATTCTAAATATTTAAAGTAAAAACTAAATAATAATAAAAAAAGATGCAAAGCCATAACGTTCATTATGTTTTGCTAGTTACTTCACTGTTGCTTAAGTATTGAACGTAGGTATGTTAGGTATGTTGCTGAACATTATGTTCTTAGTTCAGGTTTTGCTATGTTAGGTTTATGGATGTTAAACGTTGTTAGATTAACATCTATTCGCTGACCAGTATGATAAACAAGATATGTTATGATAAATGTTTGTTAAGTTTTGGTAAATATTACTATGTTAAATGTAAAATTAACATTGATATGTTAGAGGTATCTTGGAAAAGGAGATTATAGGTTAAGTTTTATAGGTAATGTTAGCTACTTTACTGTTGTTAGGTTGGGAACATTGTTAATGTTAGCAGTTTATTCGTATGTAAGGTATGTTAGGTTTGTTGTTATACATTATAATCTTAGTTCAGGTTATGTTATGTTTGTTTTATTGATGTTAAAACTTTGTTATGTTAGCATCTATTCGCTGACAAGTATGATAGATAGGTTAGGTTATGATAAAATTTTCGCTAAATTTTGTTAAATATTACTATGACAATGTAAAATTAACATTGATATGTTAGAGATATGTTGGAAAGGGAGGGAATAGATTGCAGTTCCGTTCGATGAATGATTCGATGCTTTTAAGTATTGACTTTGTTAATGTGACGCTTATTCGGTATAAGATGTTTAGGATTGTGAGTGTACATTTTAATCGTTAGTTCAGGTATTGATCCATGTTGCTGTTTATTTAATATGAAAACTTTGTTACGTTAGCATGGATTTTCTTTGATCAGTAAGATACTTACACAAGTTGTTGATAATTTTTGTTAAATGGTACTATGTTAATGTAAAAAAAAAACATCAGTGATATGTTAGAAAAAGTGTAAGTAGGTACGTCTTGCGCTTCAATGATTAGTTATCTATTTACTGTGTTAAGTATGGGAAGCTGTTTAATGTTTTACTAACTGTTTATTCAATGTTTTAAATGTGTTTAGGTGTTTTGAATGTACGTTATATATCGTAGTTCAGTGATGTCTAATGTTTGCTTTATATTGTTGAAACTTTGTTACGTTTAGCATAATATTCCATATGATCCAGTATGATATTAGCACAGGTTATGAAATAAAAATTTGTTAAATATTACTATGTTAATGTAAAAGATTACAATGATATGAATGTTTAGTAAAAAAGTGTAAGTAGGTTCCGCTCGCACTCAATGTTAGTTACTTTATGGTTGTTAAGTGAAAACTTTGTACGTTAGCATATATTCATGATCAGTATGATATTGAGACAAGGTTGTGTGATAAAATTTTTGATAAATATTACTATGCTCATAATGTATAAAATATCCAGGATTTGGATAGGGATGGGGGGGAGGGGTGGGGTTGGTTTGATTACTGATTTACAGGGTTTAGGGTATGTAAAAACCCGATTTAAGAAAATATGAAAGCGAAAATGAGTAAAAAACAAACTGTTTTAACCATATAAAACCAAAAATAAATAAAGTTTTGAATGTTATGTTATACAGAATATATTGGACATGAAATCACTAGATTCATTAGATGGAGGGGCGTGAGTATAATATAATATATCCTAAGAGGCTCCAGAGGCTCCAAAGGCTCCAGAAGCTCTAGAGGGTGTTTGATTATATAAATAAAAACGTTAAGTTTTTAAGTTAACAAACTTAAAAAGAATACAATGTTAATTTTTTTTTTTTTTTTTAAAAAAAAATTTTTAATTTTTTTAAAAAATTTAAATTTTTTAAATTTTTTTTTTAAAAATTTATAAACTTTTTCAAAAAGTTTTTAATTAAAAAAAAATTTTTTTTTAATTAATTTTTTTTTTAATCGCATCACAAATAATTATTCTACGCCAATATTTCAGTTTGTGGGGCTGGTGACCCCCTCTTTGGGATGTAAACGGATATTTAACCCATATATGATATGTGTTACTAGATATGAAAGGTATATATTATTCTCTAGGCAAAATTTCAAAGTTTGGGGTCCCGGAGACCCCCCTTAGGTTGTGTACGGCATTAACCATATATGGATGTGAGTAGGCTTTTAATGCGTATTATGTATACCAAGAGTGATTCATCGTTTATAGCGTCATATCAGTTGTGGGGCTTGGTGACCCCTCTTTGGATGTGTACGGCTATATACAATATATGATGATGGTACCTATATTGAGAATATTTCTACGGCAATATTCAGTGAATGTTGGTCCGAGTAGACCCCACATTTAGCTGTGATTACGGTTTATTTAACCCATAATGATGTGAGTACCTTATATGGTAGGTAGTATACCGAGTTTCATCATTCTATGTCAATATTTCAGTTTTATGTGGGGCTGGTCCCGAATCTGGTCAAATCGGTCATTTTTACCCCGGATACATTCTAAGATACAACCTAAAAAGGCTGGATGTATATCAATTTTCGTTGTTCTATGTCAATATTCAGGTTTGGGGGTTTGGGGTTAGTACCCCGTCTGGGGCACCCCAAGTCATTTTTACACCCGGGGTCATCTAAGATACTCCTTCAGAAGCGTTGTTACCGAGTTCATCATTCTATATGTTCAAATATTTTCTATTCTCCGTCCCCGAATTTGGTCAAATCGGTCTTTTTACCCCGGATACATCTAAGATACAACTAAAAAGTTGAATATATCAAGTTCGTTGTTCTTGTCGAATATTCAGATGGGGAGTACTCCCCGACACCACAGTCGATTACACCCGGGGTATATATATTATATAATTGTATACCGAAGTTTTCATCATTCTATGTCAATATTGCAGATTTGATGGGGCAGGTCGCGTATATTGTCAATCGGTGCATACCGCGCGTTATACACCTAGAACAGACGCAAAAAGTGTTGTATATCAATCTGTGTGTCTATGTCAATATTTCAGACTTAGGTGGCATCCCTTCTGGGATGTTGATAACTCCCTATGTGGTCTATAACATCATTATTCGAAACTCTACGACCCCGATAACCCTTATAAGGACACCAACCTTGTAGACTAGTTCCTACCTAACCCATGTAGATATATATCGAACTCAGAAACTGGATGCGAAGAAGAAACCACTGAAATAATAATAATAATAATAATAATAATAATCCTAAAAATATTAAAATAATAATAATAATAATAATAATAATACAGACAGATCAACACTAACCGATGTCTGAACCAAACCGCGCCCGGAGCCGGTATAGTAAGAACGCGCCCGGAGCCGGACCCGGAACCGGAGCCGGAGTCGAGTAGCCGGAGTCGGAGTCGGAGTCGGAGTCGGAGCGAGTCGTAAATAAATCAATGACAAACAAACATAAACAAACATAGGACAAACACAAACAAAGATAGTGGAAATTGCGGTTACGTCGTATGTGTATCGAATCAATAACCGTTTTCAAGATGATGAATCCTACTGCCTAAGACTAAGAAAGCGCTATTCCTTATTAGATGAAATAGCGTTGCCTCTAGTGGGGACTGGGCACATTAACTACTATTAATAAATATTAGGGAATAATTAATTTTTTTTTTTAATTTCTGCTAGGTTAAAAATGGTCTCCCTGATAATGATATTTATTTTCGTGTATATTTTATAGTTTTCTAGTTACATGCTTGAACTCTTCGGGTATGGCGCCATTATATATATATATATATATATAGATATATATATATTATATATATATATATATATTATATATATAATAGTATGTATATTAACATATATTATAATATATATATATATATATATATATATATATATATAATATAATATATATATATAGAATATATATATATATATATATATATAATATTGTTTATATATATATATATATATATATATATATATATATATAATTATGTTGTAGGGTGTGCGTGACGTTGTGTTTTCTCGTTTAATTTTAACTACTAAAATACTTATTCTTCTTTTGTAACTTTGTTAATTATAAAATTAAAATGAAAATTTACGAACATCAATTAATATATTATATAAAAAAAAAATTATCTCTCTCTCTCTCTC
>JABUQX010108484.1:2500-20436 GCA_015478945.1 Trachelipus rathkii | reverse complement strand
CTTTGAAAACTCGATACTTATTTAAACCCACAGAAGGGTGGTTGGAACCCCCTTCTGGGGCTAAACGGCATTCTTCAGGGGTGCTCATGGTTAACAGGACCAACCGACCAAAATTAATTAACGCCAAAAGGCGCACACCATGCTTGTTACGACAAATTTGCAACAATAAGACGAAAAAAATTTCCCTTGCGCCAGGACTCGAACCATCGAAAAATGCGTCCACCTTTAGACAATGTACAGGGATGCTCTACCACTAGTCCGATCCCACCTCCCCAAAAAAGAAGGAATCCGGAAGTTTCAAATCTCTGCTTCGACATCATGCTTTGCAAACTCTATACTTATTTTATATCCTTACAAGGTTGGTTGGAAATCCTTCTGGGGTTACACGGCAATTCTTCAGGGGTGCTCATGGTTTACAGGCAGCACCGACCAAGTCAAGGAACGGCCGGGCCACGCCGACATGCGCACAAGATACTTGTTGACACAAATTTGCAATAAGAAAGACCGAAACATTTTTCACTCGCGCCAGGAGCTCGAAAACCAATCGACAACAGCTGTTCGCCAGTTCACAGACCAATGTTTACAGTAGGCTCTGCCACCTCAGTCCGATCCGCCTCCCATAAAAAGAAGGCATCGATTAGAAGAATTTTCAAATCTTCCTGCTTCGATATCACTGCTTTGAAACTCGATACTTATTAAATCCACAGAGGGTGGTTGGAACCCCTTTCTGGGGCTACACGGCATTTCTCAGGGGTGCTCATGGGTTACAGGAGCAACGACCAAAGTCAAGGGATCGACCGGACACAGCACACATCGCGCACAACATGCTTGTTACGACAAATATGCAAATATTAAGACGAAAAAAATTTCACACGCGCGCGCAAGGACTCGAACCATCGACAAAAGCGTCGCCGTTAGACAATACAGTAGGCTCTATCACTAGTCCGATCCGCCTCCCCCAAAAAAGAAGGCATCACGAAACCACGTTTCAAGTCACCCTACTTCGACATCACCTGCTTTGAAACTTCTGTACTCATATGGTAAATCAATAGAAGGTCTGCTGGAACCTAATAACACACCTATATATACCTATATTATATATATATATATATCAATATAATATATATATATATATAATTAATTGCTAGTATAATATACTACTAATATATTACTATAACATACATTATACCAAAATACTATATATATATAAATATTATACTTATATATATATTTTATAAAAATTAATAATATATATATATATATATATTATATATATTATACTATATATATTTTATATAATATACACTCACTCAAAATACTAGACATATATATATATATATATATTCGAGAAATAAATTTTTTTTTTTCTGTTTTTCGTCAATGAAAATTTTCCAATGTTATAAATGTTTTAAGCATTCATTTTATCTTACATGAGATATAAACCAAAAAATTTTAAAAAAAAACGAACAGGATTTTTTTCTGTCAAAATTTGGTACCAAGCTCACATATAAACGTGTAAACAACTGACTTTTTATATTAAATGTTTGTAGTTTTAATATGGTGGTGTCAACCATAGTTGACTATTCTCTGTTCAAAAAATTTGAAAGTACTTCAAGAGATTGTTTAAAAAAAAATTTAAAAAAGAAACTTTCCAGACGTTTTCAAATTGTGAATAGATCTTTATTACCACACTAAAATGGAGTATTTGAGTGCAAAAAATTACAACTGAAGCAGTTAAAATTATAAATTTTAGGGCAGTTTTTGTGGAAATTAAAAAAAAAAAAATTCCTCTCTTCACCCTAAAACTGTTCAAAAACGAACAGTTTTTTTCTTGTTTTTTTCATGAAAAAAAGATAACATAGTTGTTCATCAAAAAAAACATTTACTACTTTGATCGGTTTGGAATAGTTGGGTTTTGCCTATGAAGTCTCCCCTTAATAAAAAATTAAGTTATTACATCTTGAGTTACGGAATTAAATATATAGATAAATTCCTTAAATAAAATTATTTTAGGAAGAAACTATATTGTGTCTTTACCCGTCAATTATTGTCTTTTAAGCTCTGTTCAATTGTCTTGTAACAGCGAAGACACACCCTTAGGCATACCACCACTATTTCTTATTAAGATGATTTGTTTAAATATATATATAATAATATATATAATATATATATTATAATATATATATATATATACATATATATATATATATATATACTATATAATATATATATCATATATATATCATATATCAGATATACATATAATTATATATATAATATATATAATATATATATATATATATATATATATATATATAATATATATACTATATATATAATATAATATATAGTATATATATATATATATATATCCAATAAATCAAATGACATATAATATATAATATATACATTAATATATACTTATATATATTATATATATATATACTATATATATAATATATATAAATATAATATAATATATATATAATACTATTATATATATATAATAATATATATATATATATTGTAACCACAATGAACTTCCCTGAAAAGTTTATGGAAAAATGCGTTTATTTTAAAGAATCAAAATTAAATTTTTGGATAGAAATTAAAATTACAATATAAATAAGGTATAATATTCAATACAAAAAAAAAATATTCTCATAATTTTTATAAAAAGAGATGTAGTCCTTCTGGCTGTTATATATATATATATATTAATATTATATTATAATATCATATATTATATATATAATATTATATATATAATAATATATATTAATATCTATATATATAATATATATAAATATATATATATATATATATATATAATACTATATAATAATACTAAATATAATATATATATAAATATATATATTACTGTCATAGATACTATATATATATACTATATATCATACTAAATATATATATATATATATATATAACATATATATATATATTATATCATATATATATATAATATATAAAAACAACCAAATATATATATATAATAATTTATATATAACTATATACTATATATACTAATAATTAAAACTAATACATACTTATATATAATTATGTATATATATATAATATATAATATAATTATACTATAAATACCCCACCAACACCCTACACTAATATATATATATATATACATATAACATTAATATATATATATAATATAAGTATATAATATGGCAATATTCTAAAATTAAGCAGCAATAAAAAGTACACTGAACACAAAACGTTCCAAAAAATCTAATTATGTCTGGACCACGAAGCCAAGAGTATTTCCTTATATTCCTGCTAATGTACTATATATATATATATACATATAATACTAATATAATAATATAATAACAAATATAATATGATATATATTATATATATATATACTATATATTATAATATAATATATAATACTATATATATATATACTATATAATATATATAATATGTATATATATGCTATACATTATATATATATATATATATATAATAGATATAGTATATATATATATAATATAAATATAATATATATATAACTAATTATATAATCACTATCATATAATATATATATATAATATAAAATATATATATATATAAAAAATATTTATAATAATATATATATATAAATAATATATATATATACTATATATATATATATACATATATATATATATACTACTAATAAATATATAATATAATATATATATATATAGATATAATATATATATAATATATAATATATATAATTTTATATACTATTATACTATATATTATATATATATACTACTATATATATTATTAATATATATTATATATATATATATTATTATATATATATATATATATATATAATATACTTATATATATAGTTTTAATAGGGAAAAAGCAAACCTCAGCTGCCCATATATCTTATACTAAATATATATATAACCTATATTAAGACATTACTTAATTATAATCAATAATAAATTTTTATTAAAATCAATAATATATTACTAGGTTATATACCGGAAAAATTTATTATATATGATTTCCATCTAATCAGATGTAAGGTAATAAACTTAGAAAATAATATATAATATTCGAAAAAATAAAAATAATAAAATTCCTCCACTTCCCTATTCTTAACAAAATTAATACAAGGTTACAAAAAAATCCTAAATAAAACAAAATTGAAAAAAATTTAACAAATGTAAATTGAAATAAATAAAATAAAAAAACGATAACATAAACAAATTACATACTACATTATGACGTAAAATACAATAGATTGAATTAGGAATCCTTGGACGGGTCGTCCAATAAAAGTATAATTGCAGAAATTATAAACAAAATAATAATAGTTATAGAGTTTAATTAATCAATTGTCTAGAGGGTAACTAAATAATAATAAAATTTAAATAACCTAGGAATCAAGAAGTGTTTCAAGGAATACAATGATAAGGCAAAAGCTTACGATATTGTATAGGACGATATTTATTATCATAGCATAAATACATCTAAGAGGAAGCAAGTCACCATAATCGCTCACAGAACCAGAGTACGTCAAAACAGTGCAGCTTGAACGCGTACTACAAGAATCACTATAAGGAGAGGTTTATTTTATGAATGAATAGTGTTTCTAAAATATGTAGGTTGGTTTGTGACTTTGTTTGGGTTAAATATATCGAAATTGTTATAGTTAAAGCTGTGGTCTGAAGAATGGGAATGATTTCTGATGGAAGAAAAAGCTGGTGAACTCAAGAAAGTTTTTGTACGGGTGGAGACACCTTTGTGCTCATCGATCCTCACAAAAAATTGACGCAAAGTGCTGCCAATATAAACAGCATCACAGCTGTTACATGAAAACTTATAAATGATAGAGGAACGAAGAGATGCAGGCGTTTGGTCTTTATGGTTACAGAAGGAAGAGATTTTTCTTGTGGCTGTGAATACCAGATTAATATTCAACTGAGGAAAACATTTCTGTAAAAGGGAACTCAACTCTTTACGTTGCTTTATAATGTACTTATAATGTACCTAAATGCAATATATATATATTAAGTTACCTTTTTACGAACACATTTTTATAAAGCAACGTAAAGAGTTGAGTTCCCTTTTACAGAAAATGTTCCTCAGATTTGATATATTATTTAATCTGGTATCTACAGCCACATTAGAGATCGTCTTCACTTCTGCTGACCAATTAAGAGACACTATGAAGCGGCTCTTCTGCTATCCTACCGCTATCCAGTCTATCATCTTATAAGTCTCTACAGGGTGGTAAACCAATCTGGTGAGATGCTAGTTTTTATAATTCGTGCAGCACTATATGCGATCAGAAATTTATTGTGCTGTGATAGGATCATTAGCTAAGCAGAAGTGGAATGTCATTAACCAACCGCCGCCTACATTATACCAGCGTTTCTGTGCGCAGTTCTATCCAGCTGTTTTCTTCCATCCAGAAATCATTTCAACCATTTCCTAGCTCTTCCGACCACACGCTTGGTGTAACCGTTACTAGTAATCCACACTCTTCGAAATATATGTATACCAATATACAAACACTTTAGTTATCTAATACCATACCTACATATTAGAAACAACTACAAGTTCAAAGAGATGATAAAAGTAACCCTCCACTTAATATGATAATCTGGGTCCAAGTTCAAGCAATGCAACGGTTTATGACTAACAATCTGTCTGTGAAGCGATTTGTGACTTGCTTTCCTACATCAGCGTATGTATTTGCTAAGTAAAATTAGATTACACTAGAATCTCGCTTGATCCATTGAAAACACTTCATTGTTCCTGTTATTAAATTTATTAATTTATAGTTACCCCTAGACCAAATTGATAATTTAAAACTTTTATAAACTATATATTTGTTATAGATTCTGTGCATAATAATAAGGAAGCGACGTCCAAGGGATTACTAAATTAAACTCTACTATTAACCTATAAAATGGTTATGATGCTTTAGATACCTTTGAGTAAATTTTTGTCAAGTACCATTTGTTAAATTCGTTTTACGATTTTGAACTTTATTAAATTGACATTTTCGAATTTTATTATTATTATTTGATATTATATTTCTAGTTACTTCACCTGATGATGGAAACAGTATATTTGTATAGGTAGATATGTTTAAGATTTTTGATTAAAGATGTCTATATGGAGGGCTCTAATTTTGGATAATATTAAAACTTTATAAAATATAATATATAGATAATATAATAATTATATACTAATTTATTTAATTTAATATATAATATATATATAAATAAAAAATATATAACAATAATAAATATATATAAATATAATATAAATAATAATATATAATATATATTCTATAATATAAATAATAACAATATATAATAATAAAACATAAATATATATAACTATCGAAGCGTAGTGTAATACTATAATATATAACTTTTAATAATGATAGTACTTCATTAATAACATTAATAAATAAAGACTTAATATATATAATATATATCAATAATAAAAATATAATTATAATATAATATACTATAATATAATACTATAATATATATATATTATATATATATATAATATATATATATATACTAAATAATTATAAATACTATATATTAATTAATTATAATATAATAATCATATTATATATATACTATATATATATATATATACTATATATACATATATATATATAATATTATATAATATATATATATATCTATATATATATATATATATATATATATATTTATATATATATATAAATATTATAATACAATATATATATATTATATAATATTAAAAAATATATATTATAATAATTATAAATTATAATATATATATAATATATATTATTATATTAATATATTTATATATATATATATATATATATTATATTATATATATATAATATATATTATATTACATATAATATATTATATATATATATACTATATATATATATATATACATAGATGAGTGTAACGGTTGTCTTTGGCCTCAGTGGAATTAAAGAGAGTGTTTTATCACTTTATAGAGATCGTTGAGTTTTTCCTCTTGCAAGAGCCGAGGTTAATCTCGGCCCGCGCAACTGGCGGACACAGAAAAAATTGCACAGACGTAATAGGATATTTCAAAATATGTAATTCACAAATTTACGGACATAGTTGAATTACACATAATCATCATAGCCACCATTACTACAACCAGTAAACATATAACAAAACCAGAACAAGTTTATTATAAACTTACGAAATCACACAATCTCTTATGCTTCTAGTAAAGAAGGTTTGACCCTTTGGGTGCGATACTACGTCCATGGTGGCTAGAATTTCCAAATGCGCTGAACCGAAGCAGGGCTTATTATATTCAAAGCCTAGATAATTAATCTGCATAATCTAATCATTGGTTAGGAAATACATGTAACTCAATTCTCCCTTGACCAAGAACCTACTGCGGTAGATGATGAACTCAATTCATGGACAGTACAAGGTGTGCTACAAATTATTAATTTCAAATATATATATAAATTATATTAGTAAAATATAAATATATATATTTATAATATAAAATATATATATATATATAAATATATAAATAATATATATATATATATATTATATATAATATCATATATCATATATCACACACACACCATTATAAATTATATATAATACATATAAATATTTATATATATAATATATATTATAATATATATATAATATAATAACATATAATATTAATATATATATAATAAATAATATATATTATTATAATATATTATAATATTATTTATATATAAACTTATATATATATATATAAGATATTAGATATATATATATATATATATAGATATAAATTATATATATATATATATAATATACTATATATTATGTAATATAATATATGATATAAATTATATAGTTATATATAGTATATATATATATAATATATATATATATATATATATAATATAATACTATATAAATATATATAATATATATATTAGTATATGATATATAATATATAATATACAATAATATATATATATAATACAAACTTATACATATATATAATATAAAATATATATATATATATTTACTATATATATAATATTTATATATACAATATATATACTTAATATATAAAATATAGATATAAATAATAATAATATAATAATATAAATATATATATATATAAATTCAACTTAATTGAAGATATATTATTATCAAAATAATTCAACCATGAAAGAAAAATAAATAAATGTATTTTTTTTTACTAAATAACCTTTTCTAGCGGAATTTTAAACTAATTGTTGTTTCAATAACACATACAAAAAAAAAAAAAAAAACAAGAATAAATAGAATGCAACAAAACTTACGGATTTGAAATTTCAGTTGACACCCTTTATCATACAAAAACGTATTTCAAAAATAGCGAAGATTATTTTAAAATAATTTTTTTCCTTTAAATATCATTCTAATATAAAATTATTAAATCGTCGTTCATGACGCTTTGTCTTTCAAGCGAATATATATATATATATATTATATATATATATATATATATATATATAATAATATATATATAATATATATATATAATATATATAATATTATATAATAATATACTATAATATAATATTATAAATATTATACTAATAATAATATATATATATATAGTATAGTATATAATATATAATATATATATATATATTGCACAAAATCCACAACGAAAATGAAAAAAAAAAGATATCGAGCACTTTCGTGTGTTTCTCAACACATTATGAAAGCGTAAAAGAAAAAAATTCTTGATACTAGAACAAGATTAAAACTTAGTCGAAACATTTTTCATTATGATAAATGTTGGAATATTATCTATCCTAGCTATAATTATTATTATTAATTATTAATTATTATTATTATTATTATTATTATTATTTATATTATTATTATTATTATTATTATTATTATATTATTATAATTATTATTATTATTATTAATATATTATTATTATTATTATTATTATTATTATTATTATTATTATTATTATTATTATTATTATTATTATTATTATTATTATTATTATTATTATTATTATTATTATTATTATTATTATTATTATTATTATTATTTTATTATTATTATTATTATTGAAATTTAATATGATTATTATTTAATGTGAGATTTGCAAGCACTTTTCCAATTCCTAAGGTTATCAAACTGCTACATGATATTATTAAGGGTACCATTCTAGAAGTAGAAAAAAACAAACTGCTTCTGAACTTTTAACTCTAATATTTTCGCTTGGCCACTTCAGGCATCATCAGAGACGAATTCTAGACTAATTTAACAATTGATGAAACAAAATTAAAATGTTATTTAAATTTAAAAAATATATATGTTAAAGTAACAAATTAAAGTTTTATAACTAACGTTAAATCTAAAATCCTTAAGTAATATTATGATCAATAGAGAGATTCTAAACAGCAAACCTAAAAAAATGTTCAAAAATTTCCATGTCATAACATATACTTGATGTGATAATTGGCTTGTGCTTTATTATTATTATTAAGCAACCAACTGAATTCAAAAAAAAAATTTCGCTCAGGATGGAGTATGCTGAAATATAGAAATGTCGAGGTTGGGCTTAGGGGATTCACGTGATCGTTTTTCAAGTGCAAAGATCTTATAGAGCCATATCTATGTTGTGAAGACACCGAAGTTTTGAGCAGGGAATTAGTAGTATACCTGATGTAAGAGGCATTACAGCAATCTTTATTACAGAGAAATTAATATACTACATGATTCACATTCTCCTAAGTCCCACTAGCTCTTTCGAAAAACATAGAAGAAAGTTTCAATGGCTTAGAGTAACATCTAAGTTTTATTTCGTTAGGCGTTAGATTTGGACTTGATGTGATATTGAATTATTTTCCTTAAGTAATCATTATTTTCATAATTAAATCTATCAATCGTTTGTGATCTTAAAAAGAAAAATCAACATATCTCCTATTATTCTTCTGCCTTTTTCTTTCGAGAATATTTTCTTATTTATAAAAGTTTTTCTAATGATTTCTGCAATGATATTGAGGAAACTTCTATTTATTAACAAGATTCTGTTAATTCTTGAAAAGCTCTGCGTCAAAAAGTTTCCAAGTCAGAGCAAAATGCGTAAATACGCTTCTTGCAGGGGAAAGTTTTAACATTAGTGCCGATTTTATAGAAAGAGGGTAAAGTGTGAACTGAAATTAAAGATATTATAGCCCTTTGTCAGTAGGTTTGACGTAAACTTGTGGTTGGGGCTCCACTTGGATCAAAGGAGATGTTAACGTCTAAGAAATGGAAATAATTATTTTCAGATTTTTCAAAAGTGAAATTTAATACACTTAAGTTTTGGAGTTTATCAATAAAGAGCTCAACATCTTCATCACGTTCGAAGACCACGAAGGTGTCATCAACATATCGTATATATAGTCTTGGATTGAAAGTTTTATTTTTGGTTAATACTAAGTTTTCAATATGCGACATTTAGAAGTTAGCAAACGTTGGTCCAAGCGGGGAACCCATGGAAACACCATCCACCTATAATATAGGTTTTATCCACGAATTCAAAAGGAGTCCTATTAGGTGCAGGTTTGTGTTTAAAATATTTTTTAAAAACAGGATTATCAATATTTGGAGTATTGTATGAAGGATGGTTGTAAGTTCTGTCTAATATTATCTCAATTGTATCTTTCACAGGTACTTTTGTGAATAGCATATTCAACAGTCTAAAGAATTAAATCTTGATCAGAAAATTGATATTTACTATAGTGTCATTTCTTTAATTTAAGTAAAACTTTTCAGACTTTTTAACCATATTACTGAGTCAATTTGTACGGACGATAATGTCATTTATAATATTCCTGCAATGTACGTGAGTTACAGTTCCGCGACATGTATATGATAGTCTTAAAGGGGGTTCTCTGATTTATATGTGAATATTTTCAGCAAGACTATATAAATGACCGTTGTTGTAAGAACCGATTCTTCGAATTTTTAATTTAATTATTATTAGTCCGTACTTTGCCGAGATAAAGTATTAATTGATTTTTTCAGAATTCATCAGCTTGGCCCTGTATGTTTACGGACTCCGTACAGTTTTGATTTTTTGTATTTTATTTTTAACATATGCTAGTATAATGATACTAACATTGAATTTAAGTGGTGACGGACATGATGCAAAAGTTAGAATATTTTATTAAATTTTAATAAATCACATTTACTATAAAAAAAAATTCAAAAGGAAATTATCCGAAAAGTACCGTTATTTACGGAAAACAATTACATATTGAATCAGCATAAAAGCTTATCACAAAAAAAAAAAAAAATTCAAATATGGAATATCTCAAAAAGTATGACACTTACAGAAAAAACCAATTACATATTTGGAATCACCATATAAAGAATAATAAAAAGTTAAACAAAAAATAAATAATATTAGGGGGCTCGAGCCGAGGGGACAGAGGGGGCGACGTTTTCCATACCCGTAGGGGACGGGCGGAGGAACCCCCGCGACACGCAAATACCAAAGAGCCGGTTCCGGAGACCCTTCCCGGAGGAGGGGAGGAAAAATAGTCCTACCCCGTCGTTTCCCCGGAAGGCCGAGAGACCCCTCCTGCCATCTTTGCGGTACCCTTGGGTATCCTTTAGTTAAAAAAAAATTTAAAACGACTGGAGTCGAAAACGATAACAGTCCTATATATTTTTGAATCATGTCCCTCACCACTTAAATTGATTGTAGGAATTCATATTATCGAATATATGAAAAAAAAAAACAAAAAAATATCAACTGACGAGTCGTAAACAATAACAGTGCATCCAAATTGTTCTAACATCAAATAGTCCTAATTTTGATTTATCTGGAAATTATATTTTAAGTTTGCAAAAATAACCTTCCTTATAGAATAACAACTTCCTCCTCCTATATCAGGCACTTTAATCACTATTTCAGATATTTTCTTAGAGATCAAAAGGCTTCTTTCGGGCACTGGAAAGATTGATTATGTTATAGTACTTTAGTGATGTGAGGCCAATATTAGTTAGTTTAAATGTCTCTTTGTCGATTCATAGTGTATATCTCTTTCTCTCATGAAGTAAACGTTATGTTTAAGTTTCAAATTTCTATTTCTTCTGTAGTAAATATCATTTTTTCGGATAAAACTATAATTTGCCTTTCTCCAGTAGATCATTTCACCTATAGATAAAATTATAATTTAAAGATTAATTATTTTAGTTATGCTTATGATAAATTACCTCAACCCCATAAAGGTTTCTTAGCTTATTATGATGTGTTGAATAAGCATCACTAGAGAATTGATCTATAATCTTTGCAAGAAAAATATGCTGGCATAAAATTGTATATTGTTGACAGTTTTCTTGAGTTTAACCAGGTTCTTGAAAGAGTTCAATATTTCATCATGCTTTTTGTTTACTTTAGAAGATATCTCCCTATTAATAAGCAAAGCTTTGTTCTCCAGGGTATAAGATTCATACTTGGCTGTTTCATCAAAAAGTTTAAAGTTCGTGAAATTATTATTATAACTTTATCATTATCACTAGTATTTTTATTATTATTATTATTATTATTATTTTATATATTAATTATTTTATTATTTATTATTATTATTATTATTATTATTATTATTATTATTATTATTATTATTATTATTATTATTATTATTATTATTATTATTATTATTATTATTATTATTTATATTTATAATTATTAATTATATTATATTATATTATATTATAATTATAGTAATTATTATTATTATATTATTATTAATTATATATTATTATTCATTATTATTATTATTATTCATTATTGATATTCATTTATATATTAATTAATTATATTATATATTAATATTATTATTATTAATTATTTATGTATTTATAATTATTATTTTATTATATTATTATTATTATATATAATCATTATTATTATTATATTATAATATTATTATAATATATGATTATTAATTTTATTATATCTCGCAATTAAGTATATATTTATTATTATTATTATTATTATTATTATTATTATTATTATTATTATTATTATTATTGGATCGACGACAACGAGTCATCAGCACAGCTCAAAATGGGCGAATGTTATTAGTAGTATACTGAAGGATCTGTCCCGGGTCCAACACTGTTTATTATATATGCAAATGACATAGATGATAAGATTTTAAGCAATATTTCATGAATCGAAGATGATATCTAACTTGGATATGGCGTAAACTGTGAAAAAGATTATAATCAATTACTCAGAAATTTGAATAAGATTGAAAATTGGTCAAGAACAGGGCAAATGAATTTTAATACCGATAAATGTAAGATTATACATTTTTTAAAAAGGAACAACGAATATGATTACATAATAGTTAACTCAATTATCAAAGTTGTCAGAGATAAAAAGGAACTAGGACAATTATTTAATAAGGATCTAAAGTTTGCAAATCAAAGTGCTGAAGCTGTTAAGAAAGCTAACAAAGCTCTAAGTTTTATTTGCCAGAAAATTCGAATAGAAATTTAAAAATTTAATAATTCCTCTGTGTAAAACGTTAGTTAGACCTCATCTGGAATACGTAGTACAGCTTTGGAGTGTATGCCTCAAAAAGGACAGAAAAAATAGAAGGAATTCAAAGAAGGACAACCAAATTATTTCCGGAATTGAGAGGTAAGTCATTTGAGCAACGACTGCGTGAACTAGATATCCATTCTTTAGAGACAAGAAGATTGAGAGGAAAATTAATAGATTCTCAAAATACTAAATAAATTTCACAATATCGATTATAGGCAATTCTTTAGATACGATTTTAATGATATAACACGAAGTAATGGGCAAAAACTTTGTCATAAACAATTTCAAATCAATATAGTAAAAAATTTCTTCACTTACGATGTAATTGAGAAGTGGAATAGTCTTTCTTATGAAATAGTGAGCAACGACAACATCGATTCATTCTCGTCTTAATCTTTCCGATTCTATTCTCGCTGATCTGGATAGGATGTCCGGGTGGAGTCGTCTCAACCTTGTGAAATTTAATTCTTTAAAAAACCTTAGGGAAATTGGTCTTTGAAATTCAGTTCAACTCGATTTTTACTTTATCAAAACACAAGAATTAGTAATGACCTAGATATGATAAAACCAAACTAGGACTATTAAAATTATTTAGTAAATGTTAAAAATTCCTTTTTAAAAGGATTCGCAGGCCGAACTTATAGTAGCTTTAATGTTCATCGCTTAGAACGTATCCGTTCTAAGACGGTAATCTCATCGATAACACTATCGCTTTAACTTATATTAAATAGTTTTGATGTTTACCGCTTAGATCGTATCAGTTCTAAAACGAAGATTTCATGAATTACACTGAGTAGGAGAAATAATCCAAAAGCAAAATTTTACAAACTTGAAGCACTATGATGTTTGATGTTTAGAAACAGATCTGTTCTAAGTGAACAAACTCATATGTCACATTAAATAAGTAAAATAATATATTAATGCTAAAACATGTAGCAACTATGATGTTAAAAATACATAAACAGATCTTTTTTAAGACAGTAGACTTATCCAACACAATAAAGAAACAAAAATATATATAGTCTTCTTCTTCTTCTTCTTCTTCTTCTTCTTCTTCTTCTTCTTCTTCTTCTTCTTCTTCTTCTTCTTATTGTTATTATTGTTATTATTGTTATTATGTATTATATTAATCATTATTATATTACTATTTTATTATATATTTAATAGATTATTATATTATTATTATTATTATTATTATTATTATTATTATATTATTATTATTATTATTATTATTATTATTATTATTATTATTATTATAATAAATAAAAGTGACGATTCCTGGACTTCCTTCCTTTAGAGAGTTTCACCCAGCGAATCGAACCCTTAAACTTCCGAACGCGACTTCGATTCGCTATCATATACGCTACTCACGTGTCGAATAGCTGTTAATGGGGATTTTAGAAAGGAAAATTTTGTATAAAAATTACAAAAACTTTCCATTTCAAAAAAAAAAAAAATGGATGGCAAAATATACAAATTTTATAAACATTACCTCAAAAAGCGTACCAAAATGTTTCTGAAATAACCTGTATATAAGGCACAAAGTTTCGTAACTTGTACAAGAATTTCTAAGTATTTTTACTAGTTCGAGAACCTACTGGGGAAGAGAAAATCGTCTTTCATGCAAAAGAAAAAAAATTATACTTTACTTTTTTAAGGGAAGAAATTAGAGAAAGAAGTATCTGTTACATCCTATGTGTAGTAATACTGTATTATATTACAGGTAGATATAGTTCAAGACTAGGAGTATTTATAGTTCAAGATATATTTCAAGACAAAATATTTATTAAAGAGAATGAACAAAGTATCTGTTACACACAATAAAGTATAAGAAGATGCAGTTATATAGAATTGTTACTTGTACAAATAGAATATAATAAAAAATAATATTGGTTGCATTTAATACAATATTTAAGCAGAAGAGGTAGTCATAGAATAGAGTAGAATATTTATTGCAAGTACAAATATAGAGAATTAAAGAAAAAAATATTTGTTATATGTAATATATACAGTATACAAGCAGATATGATTAGGGGATGGGGCACATATTATCAGCACAAACAGAAATTAAAGAATTACAAATAAACTAAATTAGAGTACAAAGTGTTTGCTAATTGCAGCAATGTACAAGCAGAAATAGTCAGAGAATAGAGTATTTAGTACAATTTTTTTTTTAATTTAGTACAAATAAAATACAGAAGTGAAAATGTTTTGTATTATTGTATAAATAGATGTATTGTATTTATTACTTGATTAAATAAAAGTAAATTATTGATTACTTATACCAGGTGCTCTTCCTTGTTTTTAGTTAAAGAAATAAGTGATAATTCAATAATTTGCTTCTGAGCGTATATCTCACCATCATGGGCCTATGCCATCCCTCCAAGTAGTGGAAAATTTCTGCCCACAGACCATCGCAAAGTATAGCTAAGATAACTGCCAAGTAAGAGAGCTATCGGTACTCTCTCATGCGAATTAATTAATAAAAGTAGCATTAAAGTCAATTAATTATATATTGGAAATAGTAGTGAACGCTCTACTTCGGGCGACAGCGCATTAATCTGCGCATGCGCAATACATAAAAATTTGACGGTTTGTGAATAGTACTCAAATTTTAAACAAATATTCTAATAATCTTGCATCGTGGGAATTATTAATGGGAATATTAGAGGCATTATTGATTTAAAGTTTGAAAAAACTGCCTTGAAATGATAATTTATAAGCATTGAAGAGACTAAAATAGCAATAAATTCAATATAACGAGTCAGTAATTTAACAAAGGAGAAATATGAATTTTAAGGAATGAGAAAACAATGAATAATAAATGTAGCTGTTCTTGGCCAGCGTATTTTGAATATTAATTACTATTGATTGATTCGAATACACTGCATTATTATATATATATATATATATATATATATATATATATATATATATATATATATATATATATATATATATATATATATATATATATATATATATATAAAGAAGGTTGGTGTTATATATATATATATGTATATATATATATATATATATATATATATATATATATATATATATATATATATATATATATATATATATATATATATATATATATATATATATATATATATATATATATATATATATATATATATATATATAAATTGGTAATGGTCCTAAGTGGGTTTGAACCCTCTACCCTTGAGATGGTACTCCAAGAGTGTTACCTCTTGACCAACGATTAGTACCATCTCAAGGGTAAAGGTTCAAACCCACTTAGGACCATTACAAATATACAAATAATTGTTGCGTTTATTGCACAAATATCTTGAATATATATATATATATATATATATATATATATATATATATATATATATATATATATATATATATATATAAAGATATATATATATATATTTATATATATATATATATATATATATATATATAAATATATATATATATATATATATATATATATATATATATATATATATATATATATATATATATATATATATATATTTATATATATATATATATATATATATATATATATATATATATATATATATATATATATATCCGGGAATGTACACTTCATTTTCAATCTATATTCGCAATCTATATCCGAGGATAGCGATGCTAATTTTATGCGGAAAGCAGATATTATAAATTACCTACAACTGAAATATGAGAGCTCAGAAATCTAAATATACGAGTGAGATAGATGTACGTTTCCCATTTTTTTTAGGGTGAGTATTAGTATTTTAGTTTTTAATTAGAATTTTAAAACTGGCGTTCAGACTGAGCCGACAGCGGACCAGTAGCCTTTAGTGTACGCCAGATTTAAAATACTATAAATTAGATTTGCGGACATAGCGCCACTCACAATCAGCCGCTGATAATAAGCTTAGTAATAATAATAATAGTATATTGTGTTTATAAAAGAGAGAGAGAGAGAGAGAGAGAGAGAGAGAGAGAGAGAGAGAGAGAGAGAGAGAGAGAGAGTTTATATTTTGTTTAGATGCAATTTAATGGGGTATCTTCGTTATCACTCACATATCAAGCAATTGATGGAATCCTGCAGAAACAACCAATGGAAAAGTAAACAATGATTGAGGAATATAAAAAAGCACAAAAGTTCATAGGCAAATAAAAACCCCCTCAAGCCTTCCATTACATTTGCCTACCTCGCTAGAACTTATTTAGCATACAATTCAACAAGTGTTGCTGATGAACCTCTTTTCAGTAGAGCAGGCAACTTCAGTGATAAAAAAAAAACAAAGGAAAGTCTCCTGAAAGAGCTCAAAAGC